>LPNX010159483.1:0-69126 GCA_001517045.1 Pseudotsuga menziesii | reverse complement strand
TATATATATATATGGACTTTTTTTTGAAGATGATGGTCTGTTAAATGTTTTAATTATTTGCAGTTATAGTTTAAAGTTATTTATGTTTTACAATCTTCATGTTATTTAATAATCATTAATGCTTTACAATCTTACGAAATTGTACAATTTTCCAATTTAATAAATTACAAGTTTACAAAATTTACAATGTTTGCAAAGTTTACAAGTTTACATGTTTGCAAAATTGTCAATTGAATGCAACTTACAATTTTTAACATAACTTACAATTATAATGTTACACAATTTACAACTTTACAATGTAAGATCTAATAGGTGCAAATTACAACTACAATGTAAAATTTGATTTCATATTTCAGAAGAAATTTTGATTTGCTACATTTCAAAAGCATGTAAACTATGCCAATGTATCAAAAGTGGAATGTATAACTTTCATTCATCTGACCAATGGGTTATAGGAATGCACGTCTCCATAATACAATCATGGTCAACTACTAACATCTTCCATCTCTTTGGTTCACCCCTCTTCACCTTGATTTCAATGAGATGTATCCGAGCTGTCACCACCTAATGACTGTACTGACAAGATATATATTCAGGCATGAAATCTTTGTAAATAATATAGTCACCTTGTCTTCTCACTTTTTCAAAAAAGTGTCCCATCACAACTAGGTAATCATCTTGGTACGTGAACTCTCAATCAAAATAGGGCCACACCAACCTTTTTTCGATTTGTGTACATCACATCACAGAGTATGCCACATGCTCATCATTTCCCGGTGGTGGAATTACAACAAATACATCACCTACATCAAGATTTTCAAATATTATACAAATCTTAAATATATATATGCATGCATGTGTACAATACTAGAGGTTTAAACATTCAATCAACTATCATGTACCTTGCTTAACCAAATTAGAAACTGGATCATGATCTAGTGAAACCACTGCCTTGTCAGTGTGCATCTCTTGCCATGTCGGAATTGGATGTGGCCCCTTTGGATTAAGAGGGACATATTTCCATTATTTTACATATGCATCGTTCACACAATGATCAACCCCCAGTCCATTGGCGTCAATGAAGAACTCACAGAAACACACATACTTCCTCGTTTCAATGGAAACTATGTCACCCATGTATTTACTGCGAGCTGAATGTAGTTCTCTCGTACCAGGTATGGTCTCACAATACCATGGCATGGATCTATTCACATTGCCGAGGGGAACATCCCAAAAAAACCTGCATCAAATAATATATATATATATATATATATATATATATATATATATAACACAAACAGATTTATTAAATTCCAATTAAGTTGTTGTTCTTTCGTGTGCACTGGCCTTGCTTGTTCATGACCTTGGCGACCCAAATTTTCATTAGAGGAAATCTCAATTTAAAATGGGCCTTCCAAAAATAATATAAATTCCATGTCATCATGTATTAGCCAATCACAATTCTTTAAAGGGAGCACCTGTTAAACAATTTATTAATATAAATTTGGGGATAGGTATCATAAAAAAACTATTTTTTTTGTTCGTATTTTTGACATATCTCCCTGTGTTTTTACTCAAATTTTGATCGGGAGAGCTCGTTGGATGTGGAATTAAATTCCGCATCCAACGAGTACCCACTCAACATAATTTTGACAGACCCCACTACCCAAAAAACAATAAATACCTGAAAAATGTAATGATGATGTCATCATCACATTTTTCAGGTATTTCTTGTTTTTGGAGTAGTGAAGCCCGTCAAAAGTATGCCGAGTGGGTACTCATTGGATGCGGAATTTAATTATCATCATCACATTTTTCAGGTATTTCTTGTTTTTGGGGTAGCAGGTCCTGTCAAAAGTATGTCGAGTGGGTGCTCATTGGATGCAGAATTTAATTCCACATCCAACGAGCTCTCCCGATTGAAATTTGAGTAAAAACACAGGGATATATGTCGAAAATACGAACAAAAAGTAGTTTTTTCTTTTCTTCCTCCAATATTAATAAATATTATTTTATTAATTTTCTTTAGGAGGCCCATTTTGAGTTGAAATTTTCTCTAATGGTGTGCACCAATCAACTACTTCTGTTGAGCACTTGAGTCGATATGGACTGTGACTCATTTGGTACCTTTGAAGTGCTCATTTCATGCATGCACCTACACCATCATGTTCACCCTTTCCGTGCCATGTTTCGAAAAAGCTCCAGGTGTGTCGAATACCTATCTCTTTGTGAAGATGAATAAACCAATAAAAGGAGTGTGCCGATTTGAACTGCCCCACACACCCATCTGACCAAATCTAGTGTTTTGTAAATGACACCCCATTCTTTTTTAATCAACCATAAATCAACCCAAATCAGTGTTTAACAAACAACGTGTCATGCTCACGATCATCACTGACATAAAAATGGTATTAGTTGATCACATCACATGGCTGAGGAGTGATATCCCTACCATCAATGCTCACTTGAGAATGTCTATACAATACATGTACGAAGATGGACACCTGGTCGGAGTGATAATACTCACTTTGTATCTCCCTCTGAGGAGAAAATGTGTAATTCTTAGCAAAGTCTACCACCGATAGGATTGTTCCTGGCTCAAAAAACTCACAAGAATTCTTCAATTCTAAAGCTTGGCACCTAGACCTATGGGAGTGCTTAATGTATTTGTAAATATGACTTTGAAACTTGTCCATGAAGTCTGAAATAGGAATATCATCCTCGAGCAAGTTGATCCTCTTAGATGGAACCTGTGAAGAAGATGATGGATTATGGAGACATACTCATATCTCTTCCACTTAACTGTGATATCTGACAATCCAGGGTGTGTTGGATCGATAGGATACTTCTTATAGAACAATACCAAATCATCACATTCATGGCATCTTCTCCCGCCTACACACCTTTTAATGAAAAACACACATTAGAGGAATTTTCAACTCAAAATGATCCTTTTAACTCTAATTCAAATTCCATGTCATCATGTGTTATCGAATGAAATTTCTTTAAATTTGAAATACCGTATAGGTATTAAACACCTTTTTAATATAAATTTGGGGATAGGTATCATACAAAAAACTACTTTTTTTGTTTGTATTTTCGACATATCTCCCCGTGTTTTTACTCAAATTTCGATCGGGAGATCGCGTTGGACTTAGAATTTAATTCCGCATCCAACAAGATCCCCCGATTGAAATTTGAGTAAAAACACGGGGAGATATGTCAAAAATACAAAAAAAAAAGTAGTTTTTTTCTTTTCTTCCTCCAAAATTAATAAATATTATTTTATTATTTTAACTATTATTTTATTAAATTTTTTTAAGAGGCCCATTTTGAGTTGAAATTTTCTCTAATGTTTTCAGGATTCCTATGGCATAGTATCATGGAAATAGAATCCCGCACTGTGTGAGGAGCTCGTTCACCACCCCAATGTTTTTTGAAACAATAAACAAATGTGTCATAGTATAAGTGGAATTCAATGTGGTATTGACAAAAACAAGTGTCCTGAATAGTAATAGGCCTAATATACAACGGTTTCAACTTACTAAACATGGTAAATGAGATTTGGGCACCAAGATTTGATTCTTTGATATCCTCGAACAAAGCAACTCCTATCATCTCCTTAACATGCTTGCAATGCTCCTTATAAATTCCTCTTCCAGAATGTTATCACGGGACATGTTTTCGATCTGGTATAGCATGAGAATGGTTGTCCCAGTACTCTATCACATTCTCTTTGGTGCCCTCTTCCATCCTGTCTTTACATGCTTCTATGCATATAATATCCCAACAAGCAGCTTCATCGTTTTCATCTATCTTTACCCTAAATTTAGTGTATTTGTGCAGTGTTTTTCTTGAAACATGGAGTAGCTTTGACATTGTTGCAAACATTCGATTTCTTGAGGTGCTTTGTGCCACAATAGTAGTTGTAATTTCCCTATGTGTAGTGTTGATAATCATTTTTTCTTGACTTTCCAAATGTAGATAGCGCAGTTGTTACATTTTTTGTTACATTATCACATGCATTTTTATTTTTAACATCCTTAAAACCCAACAACTTTGTGGCACATTTCAATTTTTTGTGTTTTATCAATCCATGTAGGATTTGATCTTGTGTAATCACCGATTGTTGTTCAAAGTACAACTTGATTATGTTACTAACATGCTCTATGATTGTTTGATCAGGGCTCAGGTTTCCGAACTCTTCTTGAGTGGCATCATCCAACACTCTTAAACAATTAGCTGCCATTCCAACATCATTGAAGCTCCCAATTACTCTTGAGAAATTAGAGGGTGCACGATCTTGTGATGACTAGCTAGGATCTAACAATAAATAAATAAAAACTTAAAAATAAATACAAGCTCTTGGACTAAATACAAATAAATTCAAGCTCAAGAATATAATTTTATTTTACTTATCATATTGTCATTGTTAGTTAAAAAATTAACAAATAAATTATATAAGCTTTAATATGGAGCAATGATGATTGCTATAGTAACTTGAGATGAATATGGACCTTAGTTTAAATCAACTTCCTAATAGTTCAAAGGTAGTCACTCAGCCATCGAGGCTGTCTCGGGCTTGAGTATTGGGGCAGTACCCCTCACTTCACGGTGTAGGTAAAATTGCTAACCGCTTGGCCACAAACGACAACTCTTTGGTTTTCCTCATAGGTGGGAATCTAGTCAATTTGGTAGGGGTCATTTTATTTTTCACTTGGCAGGTCCTCTCAATGGCCAACTACTTTGGATTTCTTATGGTACTCCTCATAATGAGTTTTAGGGCAAAGGAAAAGAACTTCTCACGGTTGTTGCGTATGATACTTATGTTCCAAACAGGATGTTATTAAGTAAAATATGTTACTCTACCTTACCTTAAGTAAATTGTAATGTGATTTTAATTGTAATTGTTGATTTTCTTTGAGATCATCCTTGTCATCAATGCTTAAAGCCATATGATTCCTAGTCATTTGTACATGATTGTAATGCAATGTAATTGTATTTGTATTTGTAATTGTTTAATGTAATTGTAATTGTAAATGTAACATGTAATTATCATCATTATAATAATGTAATGTAAAATTGTATTTGTATTTACTCTACCTTAATGTCCCATTGATGTAAGGTTGGTGCTTCTGCACGTTAATGTGAATGTGATTGTAATGTAATTGCAATTGCAATTGTAATTGTTGATTTTCTTTGAGATCATCATTGTCATCAATGCTTAAATCCATATGATTCCTAGTCATTTGTACATGATTGTAACGTAATGTAATTGTAATTGTAATTGTAACATGTAATTATCATCATTATCATAATGTAATGTAAAATTGTATTTGTATTTACTCTACCTTACTGTCCCATTGACGTAAGGCTGGTGCTTCTGCACGTTAATACGATTGTAATTATAATTGTAATTGTTGATTTTCTTTGAGATCATCATTGTCATAAATTCTTAAAGCCATATGATTCCTAGTCATTTCTACATGATTGTAATGTAATGTAATTGTAATTGTAATTGTTTAATGTAATTGTAATTGTAGTTGTAATGTATTTATCATCATTATCATAATGTAATGTAAAATTGTAATTTGAACATTATGAAAATGCTCATATATGAATATGAAATTAAAATCATATTAAAATCAATGAAAGGAGAGATAAGGCTATAGAAAAGATGAAGAAAATAAGTGCAATGATAAGGCTATATATGCATATTCATTTAGAACTACATATTATGCTAGAATATTATGCATTATATAATTATATATATTCGTCAACCTTTATCTAATTTCATTGGACAACTCTAGAACTACTCATACTATAATACACTTACTTTGTATATATGTAATTTAGTGTAGTGGTTAAACATTTTTTTCAATTCTTTCACAACACATACCAAAATTTCACATGTACATAAGTGGTTTTAGAAGGTTGTATATATACATGCACATACAATGTATATAAGTTTATGAATTAATTACAAAATTATAATTAAATTCTAAACAATTTAACATGTATATATATACAAATTATGAACTAGAACACTATGAAATTGAATATATGAATATGCAATTTATGAAATCATATGAATATGTGAATATATGAAATTATACAATTTACATACAATTATGAATTTACATATATATGAATTCATACATGCACATGTACAATGTATATAAGTTTATGAATTAATTACAAAATTATAATTAAATTTTAAATGATTTAACATGTATATATATATAAATTATGAACTAGAACACTATGAAATTGAATATATAAGAATATCCAATATGAAATTAAATATAAATATGTGAATATGAAATTATACAATTTACATACAATTATGAATACATATATATGAATTCATACATGCACATACAATGTATATAAGTTTATGAATTAATTATAGAATTATATTTACATTCTAAACAATTTAACATGTATATATATATATATATATATATATATATATATATATATATATATATATATATATATATATATATATATATATATATATATATATATATATATATATATATATATATATATATATATATATATATATATATATATATATATATATATATATATATATATATATATATATATATATATATATATATATATATATATATATATATATATATATATATATATATATATATATATATATATATATATATATATATATATATATATATATATATATATATATATATATATATATATATATATATATATATATATATATATATATATATATATATATATATATATATATATATATATATATATATATATATATATATATATATATATATATATATATATATATATATATATATATATATATATATATATATATATTATAAAATAGAACACTATGAAATTGAATATATTATGCAATATGAAATTATATGAATATATGAATATGAAGTTATATAAACTAGATCACTAGGAAAATGAAATTATATATATGAATATGAAATTGCATAACTTAAATAAATTATTCCAATATTGTTAGCAATGGCATTTAATTCCAATTATAGGTTGATTTGTAGCTTCTTCTCCTCTCAAGATTGCTCTTTTTTCCCTCTTTATTTATCTATCTTTCTCACTAATTTCTTCGGTGGTGCTTTGATTCCTAGAAGATATTTTACTTCGACGCTTCTTGCTTCCCATTGTGATGAAGATGAACAATCCAAATTCATACCTACAACAATATTTAAACACAATACACAATGCTAAATTTGCATTAGACCACAAGCATTGTTTGAAATAGGTTAGTCAATTGTGAAGGATAAAATTAGTAACATGTTTACATATTATGTTTTATGTTTATATAGAATTTTGTTTAGGAATTCGGGTGGGAAATGAGGTTAAGAGGGTGGTTGGAATGCCATTAATTCCATCAATGCCTAAGTCCACTCTCGGGAATTTTTGTATGATTTTTAACAAAAGCTGGACCTCAATCGAGGTCATAGCTCGATCGAGGGTTTCATAGTTACCTCAATTGATGGTTTAATGAACCCTCAATCAAGGGTTTGATTAAACCCTTTATCGAGGGCCCTTTAAAACCTCAATCTAGGGCCTGAAAAACAGAGAAATAGCCCTATTACAGGAAAATCAATGTTTCTATGTGTCTTCTAGGGGTGTAAACCTTGCCATTCATGGCACACAACTGAGCGGAGTTCATACCGATAGATTAGTCACCGAATCCTCTTTCCATTGAGATATCATGCATGCATTTTGGCATTCATATGGTTTTTTTTAATTAGTTCTAAAACTTACACTTAGAAAACCTGACAACAATTTCAAAACAGCTCAAAGAAAAATCCGTAGGGTAAAATATACACATCCAAAAATTTCTTAAAAAAGGCACATCCTACACATCGACGTGTCCTCTTCAAAAGCGTATCTTTGGTTTTTGAATTTTTGAAAACAGTGAAAAAAAAGCTGGGATGGACACACATGTGTATAAAATGATGTTGAAATCAAATGTGGTCTCTTTCGAAAAATAACAAATAATTGTATATTGCAAAATAAATTAACAAAATAATATGCAGACCACACTGCATTTTGTGTAGATCATGCATATATATATATATTAATCAATTATTAATGTAAGATTGAATTATTGGGGTTGGACACGGGAAACTTATTAACTTCTTCCAATTTTTAAGGTCACGCAGTTCATTAAATGCAAAATTTCAAACCTTAAATGACATCGGAATATTTTTAAAACTATCATTGGGAAGCCAACATAATATTATACGATTGAAATAAAATTAAGCGGGGCGAGAAACAACTGAAACAATGTGCTAGGGTTATAGGCTAAGCAGCATGAGCATGTGGTGGTAGCACAGATCTATGGGAAGGCCGTAGGGTAGGGCAACCTGCAAGCCCCCCTGGCGTTGGTCATGGAAGATCTGGAACCCAGAACCCTATCTCAAGGAAGGGAGTGTAATGTCCCAAATTTTGCATTGGATCATAATGGCCAAATCACATTTTCCATATTCATGAAAGTTGTCAAAGGGATGCTAAAAGTCAAATAATTGCCAAGGAGGAAAATCGCTAGCTTCCTAGGTTGGGGGTGGAAGCTTTGATATTTGGAATAACGGGGATAATAAATGATTTTTAGACATTAGAAGAGGATAAATAGTTAGTAATTTAGCTTATTAAATAAATACAAGAGAAAATTGAAATGGCTATGGAGAATGGAGACACATGGAGACTATGCATGGGGCCCACTCAAGCTAGGATTCCTATTTTAAATGGCATCCCCCTCTTTTAATTTCGAATCTATGGGAGGCCTAATGTTTTGGGATGGATTATGAGGTTAATATACTTGTCCATATAGTTCATAGGTCGAATTTGGGATGAATTGTAACTTACATGGGAGAAGTAGAGCCAAATGGGAGTTTCATGGACACCTGGCTAGATTCCCCTTACATTTATGACATCTATGACACCAATGATGGAGATTCTATGACAGTTATGACACAAGTCAGATATGAAGGTTGACATACTGAAATTTTAGGACTGAATAGAGCATCTTATAGGTCGAATTAGGGAGTTGGAGAAGGCCAAGAGGCTCCTACTCAAATTTGGGAGAAGAGGAAAGGTGAAGAGAGAGGCCAAATGGAATAGCATGAGCAGCCACACCAGTTCGACTTGGATTTGGAACCTTAGAATACCAATAATTTTTATAAAATATATGGATCATCCATGTGAATAATCTTTTTCTCATTTGTGAATTGTGAGAGCTAGTGGATGACAAGTTTTCTTGCTTAATCCAATTTCGAGGGTGAAAGATTCCCATCCTGGTTGGTGTTTGGAAAGGCCACTCAGGTATTTCATGGATATTTAATGGATTCTTATTTTCAGTTGTAATATACAATAAATCATGTGGATTCTTCTATTGCAGCACTCTCTCTCAACTATTTCCAGTTTTCACACAATATTCATGCCAATGGAGGGATTGCGCTTTGGGTGAGATATTGATATCTTTGGGAAAGATTATAATTCCCATTATCTTATGTTATGATAATAATTCTATTTCTTTCACGTTTATAATACTCTTAGGTCGAAATACCGAAAAGAATCCATGTAAAAATGTTGAACAATGAAGAAATAGTGTCATTTCCCCACTATCTTGTTGTGAACCATTGTAATGCTGATGATTTCGAATTGGGAGAGCCTTTAATTATCCATTTATGATTGTAATAAATTAAATATTCTCTTTTATTCATTCTGAGAAAGTTTCAAGTTGAAATTACCAATATTTGTATGTCAAAATGAGTTTTAATGAGCAAACAATGACCATTTCCACTCTATTTTGATATATGCCATGGTACTGCTTATTATTTCAAATGGAGGAATTTATATATGATAAATTTATGATTTATAGACTATAATTAATGTGTATTGCAAGTATCATGTTCAGTACTTAAGCATTGGAATCCATTTTACTCATTTTTATTGCATTGGGAGAAGATTTGGTGCATTTTCCCCAAGGGTCGAAATTGTGACTTGGGAGTTGTTTTGGAAAGAGTCATAACAGCCTGTATAAACTGAAACATGATGGATATGAGAATTTGAAAAGGTAATTTACACATATCCATCATCTATTCATAAATTTGAGTGAATTTGGGATCATTTGTGAAGCCATTTTCGGCAATTACCCAAGGGGAATTGGAGCCCCAATTTGCTAGTAAAGAATCCTACTTTGAACAGAACATTAAACAAGTTTGTAGAAGTAATTTGGGGGTCCTTAAAAATCTATGAAAATAATATTTAAGTTATATTATCAGTCATGTACTTAGAAAATTTGGAATCATTTGGGTCAATTTGGAGGTCTAGACATAACAACTAGTAAAGGTTCGAAATTGGGGAAAAAGTGAAAAAATTGGTCATTTAATAAAATTTCAAGAAGAGACATTACAGGGAGGAGTGGGGATTGGACATGAGAAGGAGGAATAGGAGAAAATTAAAATATCTAGCATGGGGGTTTGTCTCCCGAAGGCCTTAGCGATCCCAGCGATTCAGATCAGATTAGAACAGGTGAGAGGCAAGATCGAACTGTGGAAGGAAAAGGACCTTATCGGTAAGTTTGTGGGGGTTTGGCCCAAATAAGAGCCCTGGTTTGGTGGATTAGCATCATGTGGAACCTGAATTGCCACTATGATTTATAGCTTGGATCCAAGGGATTTTTCACCATAATCGTTTTCAACCAGGAAGTTAGGGATCGAATCCTGGAAGGACGTCATACTTTTTCTTTTCGGCTAGTTTGTACTTGAGGCCATGGAAAGAGAGTTTTAACCCAGAAATAGAAGACATGATGGTTTCCCCAGTATGGATTCACCTATTCTCACTACTAGGTGAATATTGGGATCTGGAGATCCTGAAGGATATTGAGAACACCCTAGGGGAATTCATAAAGGTAGCTGAGCAAACTAGTGTTCAAAGATATACGTCTTTTGCTCAGATTTTTGTTTACATGGACCTATCCAAAGAAATCCCAGAAGCCATCCGCCTAAACTAGGAAGATGAGGAATAGATTCAACCCATCGATTATGAACAATTACCTTTCCAGTGCAAGCAATGCCATGAATATGGTCACCTGGGAAGGGATTCCCGAAATTGAAATTTGTCGCAGGAAATCTTGGTCATAGACAGGAAGGAGAAGGTGAGAAAGATGGCTTCACTCAGGTAAATTCCAAGAAAAGGAACAAGGGTGGGAGGACATCCAAATCTAGGAGGGAGCCTGCAACAAAAGCCCCTTGTTCCACCAACCCCTTCGAGGTGCTAGGGAGGAAACACCTGATGCAGATAACTGCAAGGAGAAGGGATCAATGGAGCCATAGGAGGAAAGAGTTAAGGACTCAGAAGGAGATGGGGTACAACATATGGAAGTCATAGAGGAGGACGAGGGGGAACAAATGGAAGTGGGAAAGCTAGAGTTGGAAGAGATCAAGAAAGAATGTGGAAAGAAGGTAAAGGGATATGTGCCTCGTCACCATATCAAGCTTCTCTAGGAAGCTATCATTAGAACGGGGGCTCATCAGGATCTGGGGATTGACCTGAAATAGAAAAAAGTCAGTAAAAGGAAATCATCGGAATAAGAGCTCAGGAGGGGAAGGAAAGCATCCAAGCAACGTATAGCTGCAAATGGGTTAAAATCATAGAATCAGGCTAGTACCCTACAATCCAAGTGGCCTTCTTTGAAGTCGGTAAGGTGTGTCAATGAAGCTTATATCGTGGAATATTAGAGGGTGCAGCAACTCCAGGAAATGGAAGAATCTAAATAGGAAGGTAATGCAGGAAAAACTAGACATCCTGTTCCTTCAAGAAACGAAGTGTAGCTTTGAGGGTCTAGAGAAAATAAAAAACAAGATCTGGAAAGGATGTCAGTTAATGGCCTTAGATGCTACGGGACAAGCAAGTGGTTTTGAAATCCTATGGAAACCTAGAGTGGTGGAACTCCCAGGTTGGATGGCTAATAAATTTTCATTGATGCCTGACTTTCATCTTTTGGACACTGGTGTGAAAGGATCGCTGGGGAATGTCTATGACCCGAGTTGCTTCCCAGAGAAATAGGACTTCATATATTTCCTTGGTTAGGTCAAAGGGAAATATGAGGTAGGGATTTGGGTAATAGGAGGATATTTTAACCTCATACCTAACTTGGGGGAGAAGAAGTGGGGGAGACGATTCCTGGATAAGTACCAAGAAAATTTCTATGATTTCTTGGCTCAAAGCTCCCTAGTATATCTTGAGACGGGCAATGAATGGTTTAGTTGGAACAATAATAGAGGAGGGGATCATCTGGTGGCATATCGACTAGAAATATTCCTAGTTTCATAAGATATTGTTCATAGTATGAGGGAAATAATGGCAGATGTACTCCCAGTGGCTGGTTCTGATCATTGGCCAATCTTTCTCAACTGGGATTGTTCTAGTACCAAATTGAGCAAATCGTTCAGATTTGAGTAGTTCTAGCTGGAACATAAGGACTTTAAAGGATGAGTCACTCAATGGTGGCAGGAGTTGGTTCCCCCTCCTGGAGCTAATATGTACCATTTCCAGCAGAAGCTTAAAGCCTTAAAAGCCAAAATTCGCACGTGGAATAGGGAAGAGTTTGGAAATGTCTTTGAAGATTAAAAGAGGCTGATAAGTGAACTAGAGCTTATAAATAGAGAGGGAATGGAGAATGGCTGGAACGAGGACATGAAGGAAAAACAAAAGGACATATGGGGTTAACTTGAAGCAAGGGAGAGACAGGAAGGAATCTTTTGGAACCATAAGGAAAGAGTAAAATGGCTTCAGGAGGTCGAGAGAAACACAAAGTTTTTCCATAACTCGGTCATTCAAAACAGGAGTAGCTCGATAATCCAGAAGCTCCAGAAGGCTGATGGTAGTAGGATAGGGACCAGACAAGAGATAGAGGAGGAACTTACTGAGCACTTCTCTGAGATCCTCAGCGAAGATGGGGATGATAGAGGGATAGCTATAGAGAGGATTACCCTCCTGATTCTGAGGTTTGTAACTAGAGAGAATAATGAGATGCTGACCAAGCCAGAGACCATGCAGGAAGTTGAGGAAGTCGTCAACCACATGTCCTTGGGGAAATCTCTTGGTCCTGATGGCTTCACCTCAAATTTCTTTAATCACTTTTGGGATATCATCAAAGAGGAGGTCTTTGAAATAATAGAAGAATCTAGAGACAAGAATGGGGTTCTAAAAGCTTTTAATGAAACCTTCCTCACTCTAATCCCCAAGGAGGCTGGAGCTGATACTCTGGAAAATTTCATCCAATTTCCCTTTGCAATGTAATTTACAAGATTATATCTAAAGTGATAGAAAACTGGATAAAACCGCTCCTACCCAACCTCATATGCTCTGAGCAATCTGGGTTTGCAGAAGGTCGACAGATTGTATACAAAGTCATCCTCATTCATGAGGTGATCCACTCGTTGAAAAGCACTCAAAGGCCAGGCATGATGATAAAGATGGATATAGAAATGGCTTATGACAAATTAAGCTGGCAATTTATGGAGAAAATGCTGGAAGCCTATGGTTTCTATCAAGGGTGGATTGAATGGGTCATGAACCTGGTCACAACCCTGTTCTTTAGCATCCTCCTAAATGGTTATCCTACCCATGTTTTCCAGGTGTATAGAGGTATTAGACAAGGGGATCCCCTTTCCCCCTTCCTCTTCATTCTAATGGCAGAGGACCTAAGCCATCTCATTAAGAATCAAGATGGGAATGGGGAGATGAGGGGAATAAAACTCCATGAAAGTATGGAGTCACAGACACATCAACAATTTTTTGACTATACCATGCTCATGGGGCACCCTTCAGTCCAAGAAGTGAGAAGCTTCAAAAGGTGCTTGACCCTCTTTACCAAGGTGTTAGGCCTCGCAGTCAATCCCAATATGTCCCAATTTTTTTTTATGAACACAGACATAATCACCTAGAGGAACATCATCATGATTCTGGAATTTACAAAAGGGATAATGCCATCCAAATATCTTGGAATACCCTTGGGGGTGGGGAAGCTGAAGAAAGCCTCCTGGTAGGATCTTCTAGACAAAATGAAACAAAATCTTTCCAGCTGGGTCCTCCGTCCACTAAATCTACCAAGCCAAATGATCTGGGTAAAAGTGGTTATGCAGGATATGCCCATATATCTCTTCTCGGTTTTCTCGGCCCCAAAGTCAGTTTTGCGGGCTATCAGAGGTATGCAAAGGAACTTACTTTGGGGAAGCAGGGAAGCGAAAGAAAAATTCTCCTTGGTCAGTTGGGATGGAATCTGCAAACCAAAGGAGCAAGGGGGGTTAGGGCTAAGGGATCTGGAACTCATGGCAGAGGTTCAGGGAGTGAAAATATGGTGGATATGGGATAATCACTCACCGAAACCTTGGGCAAGACTCTGGCACATCAAATATGCCTAGGATAGGCCCAATAAACAATTTATAAGATATAACGAGGAGCCGAATGGTTCTCCCATCTGGTTGAAATATTTAAGAGGTCGACACATGGTGCAAGACCACATCTTTTGGGAGATAAGGGGGTGGGGGGGGGGCGGATGACCAGTTTCTTGGAGGAATCTTGGAATTAGTTACCCAAATTAGGGATGGACCCAAGATGGTGATATATAAAGGAAAAATATATCGAGGAGGGAAAGGAGAAGGTGAGCCAATTTTGGCTGTCTGAAACTTGGAAGGGCAGCGACAGTGGGAGTTCACAACAAAACCAGAACTAATGAGTGAAGAGGAGTGGAGATATTTCTAGGAGGAAATCCACCAGAGATTTAGAAGAGTCAAGGAAGGCCCATACATTTTTAGGTGGGGTCACAAGGAGAAAGGCTCCTTTAGCATAAATGAAGCCTATAATCTTAAGATTGGCTAACAGGGGAACAAAGCAGGAATATGGAGGAATATCTAGACAGTGAACCAATGGCCAAAAGTTTCCCTCTTCATCTGGTTGGTGGTCAAAGGAAGAATTCTTACCAGTGAAAACCTCCGTTGTCGAGGAATACATGGGCCGTCACAGTGATGCCTTTGTTTTCAGGAGGAGGAAATCACGGGCCACCTCTTTGATAGCTTCCCCTTTGCTTCTTTCATATGGGATAAAGGCACAATAGGGTTCATATGGAGTGACAAGAGGAGAGGAAACACAACCCAAATGCTGAGTGATTGGAGCTCAAAATCATTCAAAAATTGAATCATTCAGATGGTGTGGGAAGCATTCCCGGGCATGGCAATGTGGTGTATATGGAAAGAGAGGAATGGTAGGATCTTCTGATATAAATGAAGCAACACAGACTCGGTATGGACAACGGTGAAGGATAATCTTCTATCCAGAATCAGAATTATGCAATGGCAGGATCAGGATAAGATAATCCCATGAGAGGAATCTCACATAGGGAAGACTTGGGGACTCGACATAGCCCAGATGATACGCTTGTGCAGTCGGGAGAGGATATGCATGCCTTCTAGTCCCTCTTCCTGGTCTCCCCCCCCTCCCCAGGTGTTCAAGCTTAATTTTGACGGGGCCTCCAAGGGAAACCCGAGGCCTGCGGGCTATGGTGGGATATGTAGGGATCACAGTGGAAGGATCCTATCCATGTTCCTTGGTGCTCTGGGAATGGACACCAACAATTTGGCTGAATTGGAAGGTTTAATCTGTGGTTTTGAATTCCTGATCAGAGGTGGATTCTTCCCGACTATCATAGAAGGAGATACCAAGGTCCTGATACAGATCGCTAAAAATATGTCAAATGGGAAGGAGTGTGCGAAGGTGGTCACGAGATGGTGCCTAGCTAGTAGAATGGACTCCTTGAGAACTATGCTTCATGCCGATTTAGATGTCTACTTCTTTCATGTTAGATGCTTTGCAAACAAGGCAGTGGATTTTTTAGCCAACACTAGCGTCGAAGGGACATGGGGCTTCGAATGAGTAGCTTGGAGGACTTTAATGTGGATGAATGGGCCCAACTGTGTAGGGAGGTGGAGGGTAGGGACTATGATGACAACGAATAGATGGAGCTCACCACCCTTCATCCTTATTCTAAGTGAGGTCTGTGTTTTTTTCCCCCCGTGCTACTTGTGTGTCTCTTCAAGACTCTGGCCCCCCAGGCTAAAATGATCCCCAATTTTATGTGTGTGGCTTGCCAACTTTTTCCTAGTAGTATGGTCCTCAAGCACCCACTAAAAGGAATCCAAATCCAGGATGATGTTGCTGATGGTCGGGACAGAAAGGGAAAGGGTATAATGCTTCTAGCGAAGCCTGCGACAAGGTTGCAGGTTCAGGCTCAAGAAGCGGTGGATTTTTAGAAGGAGCATGTGCCTTTGAGCATTATACTGGAAGTGGAGAAGGTGGTGGGTGACCTATGGGCAGAGGTAAAAACCATGTCTTCGAAAGATCTTCACAAGGAGGTGGTGGACTGGGTCCTCGACCCTGGTACCACAGTGGACAGAGCCTCCACCTATGACCGCATGCTAATGTTGTACTAGGTGAATATGTGTTTGGTTGTCCACTCCTCCATCATAAGGGAGGCCAAGTTTGAAGGGGATGTAAAACCAATGAATTTAGAGCACAACAACGAATGCCATCTAATGCACCAAAAAATTGTTGTTATTGCGGCAAAGCATCCCCTTCTATCCAGCGGGAAGGGGGCAGGAGGTGTTCGCTCGCCATAAGGAGAAGGGAAGCCATCAATGCAATGTGCTCTGTGGTCACCAAGGTACAACTGCTACCTAGGTAATATCCACTATTCAGGTATCTGGTGTTGGTATTTGAATGGATTCCGACCCCCAGTGTCCGGCTTGAGAATTGGTCTTCTTTTCTTTTTTCCTATGCTTATAGTTTTTCCTATTACACAGTGTATAAGGAACTACTGGTCCTATTTTGGATTATCTGTATTTGGGTTAGGGATGACCAATTTTGATTGTAAGGGGCCTGTAAGAAAGAAATGCAGTAGTTTGGGCTATATGGGGTATATGAAATTATGGGGTCTATGGGAAGGGAGCTTAGGTATGGAGCTAGGTTGCTATAGGGAAGCCCTGGATGCTCTGTTATGATAGAAATGTAATATCGGCTTCGGCCTTGTGATGTAATATAATGTTTTATTTACAAAAAAAACATAATATTCTACAATTTATTTTTTTAGTGCAAGTCGAAATTCACATGGCATATATGGATTTCGAGGGATTCTATCTAGCACATGAGTAAAAATCAGGTTTTCATCCCAAATATGGCCAAAAAGTGTTACCCACCTTCATAGAATCACCCTACCATAAACTGAATTATCATTTCATTCGAGATTCTAAATTCGAGAAGCTTAATTAAGGAAGAGTTAAGCAGAATCGATATGGACAAGAAAACACAATTAAATGTAGGAAAACAAGATACAGTTTAAAATAGAGGATTCGGTCCGTTAGATGCAGAATCTGAGTTTCTAAATAATTCAAGCATAACAACAGTAAGGTAACTAAAACATAATAGATTCTACTTTGATATTCTTTAGATCTAGGATTTATACATGCTCTACAAATATTTAAAACAGAAAAGAAGAACCTAGCACCAACACTAGGAAAAAAAAGTGGAGAAGTTGTTCCTCCCAACCAACTCCCAGAGCATCAAAATTACTATCTCTAGAACTCTTGAGCCTTTTCGTTGAACCACAAGAGAAAAATATTCCAATGCGTCATCTATTTCATTTTACATATGTTGATCCTCGTCCAATGCTAGCCTCATGTTGCTCATGGACATACAAATATATAGTATTTTTCCTAGGACTTGGCTATTTATGGGCCTCCTTCTCTGTAGAACTCAACTAGGAGTACAAACCTTATTTTTGGGGATGATTCCTCCTCCATCTCGAGTCCCCACTCAATGGTTTTTTCCACTTGTCTTTTTCTTCTTCTGGGTTAGCATACACTCTTCAACAGCTATATCCGCTTTTGTCTCCCTTCAACATATTTTGTTAAATAAAAATGTTTTTATTACAAACTATTTTATTTTTTACTTTCCTGTCAAAAATAATAAAAATAATCAATAAAGTATTTTCCAACAAAATTAATAATAATTATTATTTCAATGGGTATTACATACACCTCCCCTTAAAATATAACATTGTCCTCGGTGTTATAACTTTTGTTTTTATTCTTCCATTCCATCTACTTGGAATAAGTCTGGATATGCCTCCTACATATTACTTTCCAACTCCCAAGTAGCTTCTTCCGGACTAAGGTGCTTCCATTGCATCTTTACCTGTCTGATGGTACGGTTTCGGAGTAAAAATTCTCTCCTGTCGAGAATGTGCTCTGATCCTACTTGGAAATATTCCTCCGGTTCCACCTAGATTACATTCCAATCAATCACATGATAAACATAATGTACATATATTTTCAATATAGAAAAGTGAAACACATTATGCACTTTAATATTGGGTGGTAGGGATAACTAGAATGCAACCAACGTTACTTTAGCTATAACTTCAAATGGCCCGCAATACCTGGGTGTCAATTTCTTATACTTTCCTGATATCAAGGTACTTTTCTTGGGATTTACCTTTATATACACATGATCACCCACCTAGAAGTCTCTAGGAGTTCTTTTTAAATATGAATAATTTTTATGCCTGTCTTCAGTAGGCTTAAAATTTTGGTGTAATTGTTTCACAATTAGTTCCATATCTTTCAATAAGTCAGGTCAGGATGACATTAATCTATCAACTGTGTTGCTCCATGAAATTGGAGTATTACACTTACACCCATATAATATTTCAAACATGTTCATACCTGTAGAAACTTGGAAGTTATTATCATATGCAAATTCTACTAAGTGAAGGTAATATTTCCATTTACCTGGCTTGTCCATGACATACATCCTTACCATGTCCTCTTGTTATACCGAAATCCTATCACCATCATGTGATAAGACATTTGACGTACCTACTTTCCCTGAATCCCAGCTCTTCAAGTGGAAACTCATGCTAATTGTCAATCTTCCATGAAAAATCCCAACACCGCGTTTGCCCCTTTGTCCAGGAGGGGTACCTTGTTCACACCTCCTATCCCTTGTTGTCCACAAGCAGTGCCATCGCTTATGGCCCTTAGTCCATAAGTGTTTCTTACCAGAACTGTTATGTCATTGAAGGAGAAATGCAATACCCTGGGTAAAAAGGGAAAAAGAGAAGTTTCTTGAGGCTTCTAGATGATAAGCCTCGTGTCCTCCCTTATCCCTACCATTGTGGGTCAGTTGAGCTCAAGATCCCTCATCCTAGGATCTTAGAGGCCACCTCATCCAATAATATCTCAACCATCCCTATCCATTGAGCCTTATAAATACAAGCTCATATCCATGGTTGAGAGGAGAACTTTGAAGGTATTGTTATGCTGTTGGATTGATCACTTGGACCAAGACCATTTGGAGAGCATAGAGAGCTAGAGTCGGAGCTTATGGGGATGAGAATGCTTGGTTTCATGGAGATGCATGTCAACACTAAGGCTTGGTTGTAAACTACTTCATATTTCTATATTAATGCAAGTTGATTTCTGTCCCACATATATTGTTGTTGTTTGATTTCACATGTATGTTGTTAGATTCCTTAGTCACTAACATGGATCAGTAGATTATATTCTGGCAGTTTCGATGTGTTTTCATGTTTAAGCTTATTGCAGGTACACAGGGTAACTATCGAAGCATTACATTCCAGGTATCTACGGCATCTAGGGAGAGTCTTTGACCTCTGTCCTCTATTTGTTTTGGATCTGAACCATTCAGACCAGTGGAACACCTTGCTGTCTGCAGGAGGTGAAATATTCCAGCCAACAAATCTGGTGACTCCACTGGAGATTGAATGTATGTATCAGCCGATCTGATCTTCCTCAGTTGTTCAACTCTTGTCCGAATCCAGGCTCCTTCTTCAACTCTCTTCAGTTAGATCTGCTATCTGACTCAGTGGATTTTGGTTTGAAACTTCTAGATCTATTTAGAACTGAATTATTTTCGACCTTTTATGCTCTCTTTTGTTTTCAATCTATCAACCTTTATCCTGATCTGGTCTTTTTCTGACTTGATTTGTCATTCTCCTTGATGTTTTGTATTTACATAGGGAATCGCACATGTTCTATTGGCAAGGAGCAGTGCCATTGCCTGAGTCCAGTTAGCAATACGCGGTGCCACCGCTTGAATCTAGTGAGCAAGAAGCGGTTCTGCCTCAAAACCACTTGTCAGCAGCTTCATCTACGCGGTTCCAGACTTTGTATTTCCATGTTTGTGTGTTTTTGGCTTACTTTTTGATGAAAATGAAGTGTATTTTGAATTGTGTATTCTGTAGTTGCTTTGATTGTTATATTCCCTTTGCATTCAAAGAGAGTTTGTGTTTCTTGCATTAGATTTTACATTATTTTATTTGCTTGAAACCTCTTGCTCTTCTCTGTAGATATTATTCATTGGAATTGGAAATATACATTTCATTTTCATGTGTAGGCTTTGGTTTGTTTTGGACTTGGAATGCATGAGTGATCCATGTTGTTCTGAGTCTTTCTTTGCTTGGGGTGATTCTTGTTTCCTTTTGCATGCTGATTTTTTCAGTGCTTGGTAGGAAAGATTGGTTCTTCGTTTCCTTATCTGTTTCAAAGAGAAGTTTTAGTTTTCTCTCTCTTTTTCTTTATTCGCAAGCTTGTTGAATGATTTTCTTCTTGTTTTGTGCATGATTGTTTGAAATTATAGATCTTACTTTAATTGAGAAGAAACATCTATTTTCAGATTTTCGTGCATTAGAGTTAGATTTGTTTGGAAACGTTAGTGAAATCATCTTTCCATTGAGTTTTTATGCGCCTTTTTCAAGCATGAAAAGATAGGAAACATTTTGATTTATGTTATATGTTCTCTAGATCTCTTTCTTATTTGCTTTGAAGATTGTTTAAGGTGCATTGATATTCCACTTTTCGTTTGAAAAGATAGAATTGCATTTACATTTGGGTGTGCATTTTTGGGAAGAAAAATAAATCTCTCTCCCTCTCTTAGGTAGAATTTCATTGAAGAGGAAAACTTGCATTGTCATATAGATCAGTGTGCATCTTCTTTAATTCAATTTTTCACTCCATTGTTCCACCTAAACACACAAGATAAAATTAATGGTAGTACTAGGTTAAAACTTTTAGCAATTTGAGTGATAAGTTAGAGATGTGTTCGGGCGTCGTTAAGCATAGGAGCTGTCATTACTTGTCCGCATTACATCTTGGGACTCACGTGGTTCTTCCATGTACCGTCGGTATATCGAACGGCCTTTCACGTACCCTTGAGGTATATAGAAAGGTACTTCACGTACTCGATTGTATATCGGAAGGCCCCTTGTGTACGGTGATGCATTAGACAGCACTACTACTGATTAGAGCCTCCACGTACCTAGCATATATCGGGAGAACCTTTTAGGAATTCTCAAACCATCTGAGTTATCATTTTGGCCTGTCCTATGAGGTTCCTAACTCTTATCCACTCCTTTCACATGTTTGCTTATTTCTTTTAGTTTGAGTAGTACTTGCTTGTGTGTGGTAGTTAGGAGGTTTTTAGAGAGTTTAGAGATGGCATCCTCATTTGGGACTACCACTCAAGAGGTCCCTTTCCAAGGTGTACCTTTTGTATTCCCTCCAAGTGAAGGTATTGGTCCTCCCTTTATTGCCACTCTAAATCTTCCTAGATTAACTATAGGATTACTGGTTTGGCTTTTTAATCTGGTAATTCCTGTTACACCTAATGTCTCAAAAGTCACCTCTCCTCAGGGAGAGGATCGATCTCAACCTAATCCCTCTCCTTCTTCGTCGGTTGTTGCTTCATCCCTTCCTTCTTCTTCACTTGACCAAAGCTCTATAGTTAGTAGTCATGTGGATAAGAAGAAAGGGAAGGGTAAGAAGAAGACAGATAAGAAAGAGGAAAAGCAGCAACCATCTGCTCTTGATGGTGCTTGTTCTAAGAGAACACCCAGAAAACCGAAGTTCCCTTGTAAGCTTTGCAAGGGGGACCACCTTCTTAAGGAGTGTCCTGGTCTCTCCCGTGTACAAGAAGAGTGGTATAAAAGGTCCAAACCATTTGTGTCATCAACCTTTGATCATCATGTTGATGATACTCCCTCAACTAGTGACGCATTGGTAAAAGGTTGTAAGGGTAAAGTCTTGTATCCTTGTTTTATATGAAAGGTTATGCATCGTACTTTTTCTTTGTCCAAGCATGGATGAAGCTTCGCGTTGGTTGGAAAATATTACTGATCATCAACGGGTGATTTCAACAAGTGATAGTAAGTTATCCCTCAATTCCTCCCTGGTTGACCAAGTGGTCGATTCGGATTTATCTGTGGTTGATCCCACTCTTCCTTTGGAGAGTGAAGTTAAATTGGTCGAGTCGGTGTCATTTCCACCTGATCCTGCTCTTTCATCAGAGAGTGTTAAGACTGAAGTAGTCTCTTTGACCAAATCTTCATCTTGTTCTTCTCTTCCAGTAGAGAATGAACTCAAACTTGTTGAAGTTTTTATGCTTCGTTCTAATTGTTCTCGACAAGAGGAAATTTTGTCTGTTTTGATAGAACCCTCTCTCAGTAGTGAGGTTATTTCCTTTGACTGGAGTAACCTAATAGAATCTCGTCTTCATTCGAGTCTTCCTTTCTAGATAGTTGTGAATGTTACTGCTATGCGGATACTTCGCACTATTGTTTACGAAGGGGCTTCTATTAGTATTCTATCCTCAACTTCTTGGCAAGCTTTAGGTTCTCCTCAGCTTGTGCCATCCATCGATCAGATACTAGCTTTTAATCGAAGACCTACTTCACCTTTAGGGACCCTTCCTTATTTGCCTATTACATTAGGAGGGGAAAATGTCTGTATTGATGTTATGGTCTGTATTGATGTTATGGTAATCCAAGGTCCTTTAGATTTCAATATGCTCCTTGGACGTGATTATGTTTATGCCATGAAGGTTGTTGTGTCCACACTCTTTAGAGTTCTGCAATTTCCCCATGATGGGAAGATTGTTACCATTGATCAGCTTTATTTTGTTACATTTGACCATCACATTACTCCTAGTAATCAAACTGCCCTAAATGTGCCGCATGTTCTTGTGGTTCCTCCCCCTTCTCCTAGTTAGCTTCTTCCCATCATAGGTAAAATGGGGGGCATGGATCTAGTCTATGGACATCATAATGGAGCTAAGCCACTAGCTTTTATGTAATGGGGAAAACCTACCAACATCTAGATATCATGTTGGATAGGAGCAGGTTTTAGAGCATAGTTTACTTTTGGTTTCAAGCTCGTTAAAAAATAAAACCACTCCTTAAGCATAGTTTACCCTTTTGGTTTCAAGCTTGCATAAAAATGAAATCATTCCTGAGCAAAGTTCCCATTCTATGTCAAGCTCGTTAAAAAATGAAATGGATCTCCTCAATCATAGTTTACCTTTTGGTTTCAAGCTTGCATAAAAATGAAATCATTCCTGAGCATAGTTCATTTTCTATTTCAAGCTCATTAAAAAATGAAGTAGGTTTCCTTAAGCATAGTTTACCTTTTGGTTTCAAGCTTTCATAAAAATGAAACCATGTTCCAAGTATAGTTACCTTCCATTTTAAGATTGTGTAAAAATGAAACAGATCCCCTTCCTTTGAGTCGAGTCTTCACTTTAGTGTTAGAACTTGAAACTTCTTTTCACCTTCCCGATTCTCATTCTTCCTACCCCTTGGTGAACATTTTCACATTAGTAACCAGCTTTTTAGGTTGGGTATGGAAGAAGAATCATTAAATGAAACGAAGCTTGGGGGCATGTTGAGTTTCTAGCAACCATGCTAGGGCTTGGCTTTGCTAGCAATCATGCTGGGGGAAAGATTCCAACCTCTGTATACCATGTTAATGGGATTTTTCAAGCATAGTTTACTCATTGGTTTCAATCTTGCGTCAAAATGAAACCAATCCCTGAGCATTCTTTCAACTGATCTTCGAGCTCGTTAAAAACAGTAAGATGGGGTTGAGCTTACTTTTCATTTTTCGTGCTTTGGTTAAAACATGAAAAGAATTTTGAGCTTAGTTTATTACTTTTTCATGCTCTGGATTCAAACATGAAAAGGTTAATGGATTCCTCTTTAAACTCTTTTTAGGCTTCCTAAATATGAAAATATTGTCGAGCGATCTTGTCTTCTTCACGCTCGTTAAATTATTTGAAGAGTCGTTCGTCCGACAGTAGGTTATCTCTTTTTTGGTTCGGATAGGACTATTTACGAAGAAGGAATACTCCAGCCAATCATGACTAGAATAGTTCTCTAAGTTATGATTTTACACTTTTTCGGGCCTTAAAGACTAAATCATACAAAAAAGGACCCATTTGGAGTCTTCTTCTGTATTCGTTCAGACTCTCTAAACATGAACAATACCGAGTTTTTTTAAGTGGACTCGTTAAATTAAACATTGAGAGACCCATTTTGGGAACGAACCCCTCCTCTCTCAGGTTCGTAAAATATATGAGTTTGGACATGTATTCCAATAAGCTATATCAAGTGTTTGTTACCCTCTTTGAACTCATAAAACTGAAAAGAGGCACTCTTCAAGCATGATGGGGGAAATGGGAAGGAATCATTTTGCAAATAATGGCAGTTGGTTGTCATTACCTTTAAACATGGCACTTGTCTACACATCATGTCAGTCAATTGGGTATTCAGCTGATCCCTGCGACGATACACTTTCATGAGTCATGTCACTCCTTTGAGTCTTTCAAAAGAATGCATTGTCCACTGTCACATTGCGTATTTGTCCCGTTGAGTCATGCTACCAAGTATTTTCATCGTGTCGCCCAATGTTCAAAGGGAATTTGAATAAGTTTCACCTCTGCAGTCTCCACAGTATTTGTGTCAGTATCTTTTGAGTCAGTCATATGGTTACGGCATTTACATCATTCCAGAACTATGTTCCTAGTTTTGTGTCATCGATGTGGGACTCATAATGGCCCTCCTTCGACGAGACTATTCCCGTCAACATCATCTCATCATCTGGGAAATAGTCTTAGAAACAATACTTAGTACCTTGAGATTTGTATGCCTTAATGACATATTCTCTTGCTCTCGACATAGGTTAACATCATTGACCTTTGATCGATAGAATCGACTGGGTGTTTGACATCAACACATCTATTAGCACTCAGTATATTGTACTAGGGTACCTTAGGAATCATTGACATCAATGGTGATCTCCCTCGCACTTGTTAAAGGTTCACATCATTGGCCGGTAATAAAGTGGTTTCTACCATGTTGGACTTCAGATCATTGTAATCACATGTATAGAATTGTACTTTGTGGAAGGCGAGACGAAAAACCTGGGTATTTGTTTAAAGCGCTCATTGCTTTTCACCAGGTTGTGATGGATTTTTGTATATCTAGCATGGATTCACATTTGTAAGGTCATGGCTATGCTCAAATTTGTGTCTGTATGACATAGATCTACATTGTATGTTTGCTATATATGTCCGAGTTTAAGTCCTCTATCACATGGATCTACGTTGTATTCTTGTTGCCATGCTTGTTTATTCCTCTCATGGATCTGCCTTATATTGGTCTGCAGCCATGATTTTGGTTACTTGTGTCTATGAGTCAACATACTGATGTACTACATATGCCTACTTGATGACATTCTCTGATCGAGCCAACATTTTCATCTCATGGCAAGGACTTGTTATCTCAAAGCTCTCGTTTATCGTATACCTCTAAGAATCATGCTTTCGGGGGCATTCTGTTATACCTAAATCCTATCACCATCATGTGATAAGACATTTGACATACCTACTTGCCCTGAATCCCAGCTCTTGGAGTGGAAAATCATGCTAATTGTCAATCTTCCATGAAAATTCCCAGCACCGCGCTTGCCCCTTTTTCTAGGAGTGGTACCTTGTTCGCACCGCCTATCCCTTGTTTTCCACAAGCGGTGCCACCACTTATGGCCCTTATTCCATAAGTGTTTCTTACCAGAAATTTCTCGAGGCTTCTAGATGATAAGCCTCGTATCCTCCCTTATCCCTACCATTGTGGGTTAGTTGAGCTCGAGATCCCTCATCCTAGGATTATAGAGGCCACCTCATCCACTAATCTCTCAACCATCCCTATCCATTGAGCCTTATAAATACAAGCTCATATCCATGGTTGAGAGGAGAACTATGAAGGTATTGTTATGCTGTTGGATTGATCACTTGGCCCAAAACCATTTGGAGAGCATATAGAGCTAGAGTTGGAGCTTATGGGGATGAGAATTCTTGGTTTCATGGAGATGCATGTCAGCACTAAGGCTTGGTTGTAAACTTCTTCATATTTCTATAGTAATGCAAGTTGATTTTTGTTCCACATATATTGTTGTTGATTGATTTCACATGTATGTTGTTAGATTCCTTAGTCACTAACATGGATTAGTAGATTATATTTTTGCAATTTCGATGTGTTTGCGTGTTGAAGCTTATTGGAGGTACACAAGGTAACTATCGAGGCATTACATTCCAGGTATCTACGGCATCTAGGGAGAGTCTTCAACCTCTGTCCTCTATTTGTTATGGATCTGAACCATTCAGACCAGTGGAACACCTTGTTGTCCGCAGGAGGTGAAATATTCCAGCTAACACCTCTAAAACTTGATTTACTCTTTCCGTCTATCCATCTATTTGTGGATGATATGCAGTACTGAAATTTAACTGTGTACCCAAACCTTTGAACAAGGTTTTCCAAAAGTTACCCGTACACTTTGCGTATCTATCTGAGACTATCACTTTTGGCACACCATGTAGCCTGAATATTTCTTTCATGAAAATATATGCAATGTTAACATATTTATATGTACTTTAATAGGAATAAAATGAGAAAGCTTACTTAATTTGTCAACTACAACCATGATGGAATCATGTTGTCTAAAATTCTTTGGTAGGTTGGTGATGAATTCCATGCTAATTGTTTCCCATTTCCATTTAGGAATAGGTAATGGATGCAACAATCTTGCTGGATGTTGATGTTCTAATTTAACTTGTGGACATTTTAGGCAATGAGCTAAGTATTTGTCCACTTCTTTCTTCATATTTGGCCAAAATAAAACAATTTTTATCATAGTGATCATTTTCTGGTATCCAAGATGCCCTGAATATGGTATCTTATGAAGCTTATTCATAACTATAAGTTTAATTTCTCTTATGTTTGGTATATACAACTTGTTTTTATGTAGAAACATTCCTTGTTTCTTTATGACGAAATCCGATTTTACTTGATTTTATTCATTTTTAGCAGTCTTTTCTTTTAAACTCTGATATTTCCTATCAAAATTTCCAGCACTCAAAATTTGATTCTCTAGATCAGATTTGTAGTTGTTGCTGGAAAACAGTAACTTTGCATGATGACTTAGCCTTGTTTGCTACTTTATTTTCTTTTCCCTTTATATGTTTGATTTCAAAATCATATTCACTTAAGAAGGAGAACCATCTAGCTTATCTTGCATTCAAATTCTATTGGTCAAATAAATATTTAAGACATGTTATTTTACATAAGTATAAATTTTCTTCCAATTAGGTAATGTCGCCACATTTTCAAGGCGTGAATTATAGCAGCAAGTTATAAATCATGTGTTTCATATTTTTTCTCATGTTCTTATAATTTCCTAGATTCATGTGCCACAACATAATTTTCTTGTAATAAAACTCTGCCTAGCCTATCATTGCAAGCGTCGATACATATGACAAAATCCTTGAATGGATCAACAATTTTTAGGATCGGGGTAGTAGTTAATAGGTGTTTTAGTTTGTTAAATCTCTCCATGCATTTTTTAGTCCATTCAAATTTTTTACCTTTCTTTTGTAAGGAAGTTCCAGGGGTAGGCAATCTTAGAAACGACTTCTATGAACTTCCTGTAGTATCCAGTAATTCCCATAAATAATCTGATGCCAGACACATTTTTAGGAACTGGCCATTCCATGATGGTCTTTAATTTGTCTAGATGGATTGAGATTCCATCCTTGGACACCATGTGTTAGAGATGATGAATCTTATCTGTAAAGAAATCACATTTACTGAATTTTGCATAAAGTTGTTTTTCTCTTAGTACTTGCAAAACTATTATAAAATGTTCTTTATGTTCTTGTTCATTTTTATAGTAGATTAGTATGTCGTCGATGAAAAAATCCACAAAATTATCTATATAGTTGCTTAAGATGGTGTTCATTAAACAAATGAATGCAATAGGTGTGTTTTCCAACCCAAAAGGCATTACAACAAACTCATAGTGACCATAGCGGGTCCTAAACGTTGTTTTGAGGATGTCCTCATCTTTTATTTGTACTTGATGATAACCCGACCTTAAGTCTATCTTTGAAAAGATAGTTTCTCCGCAAAATTGATCGAATAGATCATCTATCCAAGGCAGCTGGTAATGGTTATTAATGGTCATTTTATTTAACTGCCGGTAATCTATACATAATATTTAAGTTGCATCTTTTTTTCACAAACTATATTGGTGCTCCCCATGGAGAGACACTTGGCCGAATGTACTTTTAATTGATTAGTTCTTGTAGTTGTGATTTTATCTCTGTAAGTTCTATGACATTCATTCGATACTGATCTTTCTATATTGGTATCGCTCCGGGTATCAGATTTATTGTGCAGACAATATCTCTTTTTAGAGGAAGTTGAGGGACTTCATCCAGAAAGATTTCTTCAAACTCTTTCAAGACTGGTATGTATTCTAGTGTAAGTTTGTTATTTTTTTCATTACCATTCATTATATAGACATCAAACACTTTACATCATTTTCTTACTGATATTTTCATTTGTAATGCATATATTTCTTGGATGGTCACCTTCCTATGGACCCCTTTAACACTTATATTGTTTCATTATCATTAGTACAAGTAAAGGTTTTATCAAAAAAATTTAACACAACTTTATGCTCCTCTAACCAATCCATTCCTATTAATAAATCATAGAATCCTAGAGGAAGAATATTTACATTAACATGCGTACGAAAATGATTCATCAACACTTTACAATTTCTAACAAGACTAGTAACTTTTCGTTTCGTACCTATGGCTAACTGTACTAGACATGATTTTTCAACGTTTTCAAGTACCAACTTGCATAAATCAACTATTGTAGGTGAAATATAGCTCAGGATTGCACTTGGATCAATCAAAATAGAGATAGGTTGTTTGTTTATCATACCTTAAATTTCAACCATAGAAGTATGGTGGTCTGCTTGAAAATTTTCCAGTGCAGCACATATTCTGGGCCTGCTCCTGGCTATGTCCCCAACTGTGACTGCTTCCTGAATAGAATGAACATTACATTTTTTTTCCTTACTAGAAAATATTTAAAGTAGTGTGGCCCTCTACACTCCCAACATTTTAAGGTTTCTTTTTGTGCCGAGTTTTTATTAAGAGCAGTTGAAAGTTCTTTTACTGCATAATCTCTGGTTTTAATATTTTGTAATTATTACCCTGATACCCTATATAGTTATTTCCCATGTGTTTATGGAACTTATTTTTCTTCTTCCTGGGATTAAAATTATTTGGAATTTGATTTTTCCAAGCTGGTATACTTTTCCTTTTATTCTTGTTTTGGTCATAACAAAAGTTTTCCTTCCTCATCGTTTCATCTAGCATATTTGGATTGTCATACTCAATCTGTTCTTTGAACATGATGGGAAAACAACTAAGGAAATGCTGAATTTTATGTTTCTCATCAATTATATAGGGAACATAACAAATTAGGCTTAAGAACTTACTGCAGAGTTTTTTCATTCCCATGGCTCCTAGCCTTAGTTCATAGAATTCTTTTTCTTTTTCTTCATAATATTGTTTTGATAAGTACTTTCTTCTAAAGAGTTTTTTAAATGTTTCCAAGTTACATATATCTCTTTTATCCCTTTAACCTTCTTTATGTCTTGCCACCATATATCTATTTTTCCAGTAAGATTATATATCGCCATTTTATCCTTTAACTCAACAGAGTAGTTGTACATTTGAAAATACTTTTTAATTCCAGACAACCAGGCCTCTGCCTCTTCGCCCTTCTCAATTTCCCCATTAAAAATGGGTGGTTTAATTTTATTAAACACCCATAGATTTCCCAATAGGATTTGTATTTATTTTTCTTTTTGTTATCGTCACTGCTTTCACTTGAATATTGTTGTTTTCTATGATGTTTAACTGGATCTTCACTTGAAGTGTTAAATTCATGGCTGGAAAATTCCAGCTTTCTGCCTTTACATTTGTAAGGTCCAGTTTTAGGAATTTCATGTTCAAATCCCTTATTTTTTTCTTTTTCATCGTTATGTAATTTTTCTAGAAGAATAACATCCAGTTCTTCTTGAGCCTTTAGAATTATCTCGTTATCTTATTTAACTTTTCTCAGTTCAGATCTTAACTCTTTGACAGTTTATTTTAGTTCAGATTTATTATTCTGAGTGTCATTTAAGTCTACCCAAATTTCCCCATCCCTTATGTTTTCCTCTTCATGATTTAGAGGATTTTCTGGGTGATGTTCTTCTTTTGCAGACATATCAACATTTTCCATGTTTCCTGCAAAATATAGTTATTCTTCTCTTTGTTATTTGTAAGAGAATATAACCAAATAAAATAGAAGTTAGTTTTCTATTTCCTATATAAGTTCTCGTGTTGAGATGATTCAGTCCTAGTGTTGTAACCATGCTCTGATACCATATGTAACATACCTCAAAATCCATAAATAAATAAATAAATAAAAATTATAACATATATCTATATACATGTTAATAAAATACCTAACTATTATAGGGAATTATTGAACATTAGAAGGTTTATTGCATAACCTTGGCATTATAATTTGAACCCCATTTCCTTAAACCTTAGAATCCAATTCCCAAAAATTAGTTAAACACTTCATTGTTTAAACCAAATTTTATAAGTTTGTTGTTTATTTTGCATTCTGCAAGTTTCCTTCCGCAACTTCCTTCCCTCCATAGCTCCACTTATGCAATGCAGATTGTGGATTGTGGAATGCTTAACTTCACTATAACATTACCCTTCCGCAATCCCTCTTCTGCAATGCGGATTGCGAATTACGAAAAACACATAATTTATTACAAATTTACTCTTCTGTAATTCCGCTTCTGCAATGTGGATTACGGATTATGAAAACCCATATATTTCCTTACCATATTACCTTCTGCAAATATTCTTCCACAATGTGGATTATAGAAACAAAATCTTTCCAAATTACCCTTCTGCAATGCATATTACGGATAGCGAAAACCCATAAATTCTGTTACGGATTAACTTTCCAATTTCCTCAATTCAGATTTTGGATTGCGGAAACCCATAAATTATTATAAATTAACTCTCCGCTTTGCGCTTTCCACAATGTGGATTGTAGATTGCAGAAATACATAAATTCATATAAAATAATGTTGGTGCAAACCCAGCCAACAAAACCAGTCGAAAGGGGTTCCCACTACATTGACACTCATCTCACCGCAATCTCTCTGAGCACCAGCCCAGATAGGTTTTACCCTATCCAAAAATACCCGTAAAGCGAATGAAGTCTCACCTAAGATGTTCGAGGGAGAGCTGACGTAACCAAGTTTCCTCAGAATAGAAGAGGACTACGTGCATCGACAACTTATCAATTTATTCAACATATATGACCGACTACTTATTGACATGACTATTCATCATTGCTCTTAACATATCACATCATTCATTCACAACTAACATCAACATATTGTGGAGCAAACAGATCTAGAAAGATAAACCCATTCAAAAGAAAGAAACATCACATCATAGATCCATGTCACAATTTCACTCAACATTCATCATTAGACTGCAGAAATAGTATGACAGAAAAAGATAAAAGGAAATAGTAATTCAGATCAAATTCTGCCTTGTCATATTACTTCCATGCAATGATTCATAGATTCAAAATAGTTCACAATTCAACAAGTGCTCTTCAATTTCCTCTTCAATTCTCTCTATCTATCTATATTCCCCTCTTCATTTGTATTTATACTTCTATTTATAGGCTTGCACCTTTACATTCAAGGTCCACTTCTAACTAACTCTTAACCAATTCTTAACTGAATCTACAAAATCATGACCAATATCCGCAAAATATGGTCCAAAGTACAAAAATGTGACACAAAATATATAAAATATTATATTCTCCGCTTGCGCGACAATATTCCTCTTGCACAATGTCTTTTGAGATTGCACAACATCTGCAACACTGAGCAACTAATGTGTCTAAAACCCCGACCAACATGCCCCAAATACAATCTTGTGGCTTGCCCTCGAGCCACGTTAGGTGGACATGGTGTACTCATTGATGTTCAGTTTGAAGTCTGCATACTGCTGAGTGATCTCCTTCACTTGCACTTGAATTCTTGCAGCAATGTACTGACTTCCTAGCAAATCATGCTTCAATGGATGCTCCACCATATTTCCAATGACTTCCTTCTTACCTTCTTGCATAGCTGTGAGTGCAGAAATTGCCTTCGCAGACAGTTGTGCCCCAATTTCTTGCAACTCATCGAGCTAGTCATTTCTCTTCAGCTAGCACTCCTTTTCTTTTCCTACCTATTGCTGCAACTCTCTGAGTTCATCCGACTATGTAATATAAATGACTGGCTGCATTGTTCTCAATGAATTCTTCAGTTGCTATTTTCTGTTCGGCCTCCTACAACTGCTTGGTCAGTTTCTCTAATTGTGTGTCTTGGACAATGCTACCCCGAAATTCCACCATTGCTTCAGTGACCTTCTTAGCTTCCTGTTCCAGCTATTCAGGTTGTGTCGCACTTCCTTTATGGAAGTCTTCCTCTCGTAAATTTTCTCAGGAGAATTTTTTGGATAGACCAGATCATTTAAAATGTTGTTATCCTTCTGAAACTGCACAATAATTTCGCCAAGTTTCTTTGCTTTCTCAACTGCATCCAGTTCCATGGTGTTTTCACCAACATGCCTACAAGTGTCTACAAGTGCTTATTCTACTTGTACTCGACTGTTGAAAAGATGGGTCTTTTCAACAATGAGATGATCTGTCTCCTTCTTCAGCTCGGTGATCTCCTCAGCAGTCTTCGTCTTCAATTCTTCTTATGCTTTCTTTAGTTCTTCTATCTCCTACGCTTTTTCTTCCATCAACTTCTACTTTGTGCTCTGTAGTTCATCAAATTATTTTTGCGTTGCCTTTGAATTCTCCTATGATCGTAGAAACTAATCGTTGATCTCTTTCTTCATGTCCGCTAACTCTTGGTTGGCACTTTGCTACAAGTATACCAACGTCTGGGTAGACAGTTTGTTGATATCCATTGTGATGTGATGCAACTATTGTAGGGAGGTATTCAAGTCCTCACTTTCGAAGTCAACTGTAGTAGGGGGAATTTGAACATTCCTATCCCGGGGATCAGTGCTGATCAATGTGGTTTCCTACACAGTCATACTTTCTGGTGCTCTTTTTGAAACAATGTCATATACATAATCTAGTTTGGTTCTTACCTCAGTGAATCCTTCCTCCACCAATTTCTTCATCTCTTTTGTGGCTGCATTAGTTGCATCATTGATGGCCTTGATGAGCCAGTTTAAATGTGCTTCCATTCCTGACCTGGTGCTATCTCTTGCATCCTAATCGATGCACCTCTTTGTTCTCAGTTCCTTGAGTATGTGTTGTGCTTCTTTATCAGTAGGTGTGTCTGTTGAATATTCTTCTTCATATTTTTGGTCATCTTTGCACACAATCTTGACAGGTGCATCCATCGGAGGTCCTGTCGATATCTCTGTTGAGCCCAGAAATGGCCTCTTTTAACCACCCTTAATTACCTCTTCTTCGTCCATCGTACCCCATTCAACATACCAAATAGACATGTTATCCCCACTCTGCTCTTCAAACTACCAAGGTATGACTGGTCATTGCTTTATTTTATTAATACTTATGATTGTGATAATTAAAGCTGTGTATCTCTCAATTGTGCTAACATATCATGGTGTATAAAGGTAGTTTGAGATAAGTGGACTGCAGGAAGATTGGGATGAACAAGTCTCAAAGAGGATGGATATTCACTGCTCAACCTGATCTTCATCCATCCTATCATTACCCAAGGCAGGTGGTTCTAATGCAATATCTCGGATAGAGCTGTAACAAGGTAGCTAAAACAGAATGCGCCATATTTGGAGATCCCTAGTATGTTGCTGCTCGGGTGTAGTTGTGATCAGAAGATATCGCTACTCCTGAGGCGATTGACAATTTTCCTATGCTTTCTATTTTCTTATCATGCCACGTTTGTAACAGCTACCATAATTTAGGGCACCTGAAGATCATAGATCTTCATGGCTTCCCCATAATAGGATCAGATGTTACGATCCACATGTATAAATATGGAGAATTGTCTCGACCCAGGGGGTTGCTGAACATATAATTCAATTATTGTATTAGCTGTGGGAGGAATTGTGTAACCATTCTATCTTTTTAATACAAGGAGTTACTTCCTATTTAAGAGTTCCACGCTTGTTCAGCCAGCATCTCTGTGTGAAGGCTGGGCCCACCTTCCACAAAGATTGCTGAGTTAAATTAGGACTTTTAAATTCATTTGCTGTGTGATGTCCTATTAATTCCATTCCTTTAGTACGCAAATGTAGTAGTGTGGATTTACAGTGTGTGGTGATTGCATTTCTTGGAGATCTGTAGTGGCACAAAGTGACAGTCGACTGAGTAGGTAATTACCTTTGATGCAATTCATGTGGTAGCTGTAAATTAGCTCTGTTCATCCTGAGTTCTTAATTGTTGTTCCATGAATCCTTGCAACCTGTTTTTACTGTTATGATTTTTGAATTTTATTCCTGCACTTCAGTTTTCATAGAGTAGCCGAACTCAATCCTTGCATTTGAATTCCTAGATTAATATTCAATTTATGCTTGTGGTTTTATAGAGTAATTAGATTGAATAAGTGAATTAATCATTCAGGGATGCGAATAGGATTTCCTTTCATCTGCAATCGTAATTTGGAATTATGTTTATCTTTTCATTCTTAGATTAAAGTGTAGCAGCAAGTAATTGTGATTGTAGTATTTAGAAGATAAATGGGATTACGCAAATTCTTAGGATGAGCATAGTTGAACAGAGGATAGTATTGTTTAATTGCAATGACTTTGTGTTTAAGCATATACTGTGCATTTTATCCTTGAAATACAAGACTTTCCTGGGTTGAAAATAAATATTGTACACTCTACATGTGGTAGCAATCTACTTGCATATAGGGTGCTCGACATTTTGGCGCCGTTGTTGGGGAAGGATAAAGATTAAACACCATCATTAGTTGCATTTTGTAATTGTTTCTAGTCAGTCTTCTCCATTTATTTTGATGTAATGATTTGGTTTGTATGAATACGAGAAGGGTAAAGCGTGATTATCTTTCAACCCCAAAAAGCCTACAAAATACTAACAGTGCAGGTGGCTTGGGTCGCGGTCGAGGTCCACAATTGGGCAGAAGGACATTCATTGACGATCTTGTTGACAGAACTAATTCATCCACCATGGCTTGCCATCAAGAGACTCCTATCATAAGAGACCTTGCCAATCCTGGGGCGCTGGCGTCAGGATCCATAGTGGAGAACACACGAGCAGCCGTGACTTCCACAAATATCCCTGCAGAAGAGGACAAAGCTGGTACAACTAGACCTGCTGGAAGAGGCCCGGTCTACCACATTTACGGGAAGGTTGTAACTGAATAAGAGTGGACGCGGTTCCACCAAAATATTATTGATCAGTGGAGGAACTGTAGGAATATATTAAACCCACTCACAACTTAGGATAAAATAATTAATGATTATTTGATTAATTATTCACCCACTAGCTTAATTAGTTGGCATCCACTTGCACCTTAAAGTCAATACATGCCAACTATATCCTAGGAATTATTTATTTCTGATTTTGGGTTGATCCAGAATTAGTATACAGGACTTTACAGCAGATTCTGCTTTTTCTGCTTTTTCCTGCTTTTCTATGGATAAGATAAAAGCTAGTCAACTAGGAAACTGGGATCTTTTGTTTCCAACCCATCCTCCATTAGTTTTTCTCCATTTTCTAGTATTAGCATGTTATTTCCATCTCCTTGACAACTCACTCATGTTTTTTCCAACTCGTGAGGTCCTTGATAGATTTAGCAAGTGCTTTATCCACCTATGGGGGTTTGCTATATTTTGGTAAGTCATCCTTTTTGAGATTTATGAGTTGTTTCCATACAATTCGAATTTCCTATGAGGGATGTACTATTTATGTACACTATTATTCATAATTATTCAATGGAAGGCTACACACCAATATTCATCTCTTCATTCATATGATTCAGTCTCTTTTCTTCTCTCTAGTTTTCCTGTGTATGCTTGTGAGAATTCTTAGTAGCAAGATCTATTTCTTGTGCTTCTTCTTAGCATCATTGCTCATGCATTGATCTATTATTTCTACATGGTATCAGAGATACAATGTTGATCAATTTCTACAAAGTTGAGGAGCGCTTCCAGTCTCCTATCCCTCTTTGAAGAAGATCTTGTCTAGCATACACGATTTTCTCCTAGTTTGTTTTGCAGGTTGCAGAGAGTATCTACTAGAGCATATCAACAAATTCAATATGGATTCAAAAGTTCCTTTACTATCTCCTTTCAACTATGCTGATTGGAAGCCAAAGATGAGTGCATACTTGAAGAGGCAATGTCTCTTTGATGTCTCCATCGGTGCATTGAGTGAACCTGAGTCTTATGAAGAGAAGATTGATTGGATAAATAATTGTGATAGATATTATGGAATTATGTGTTTGGGAATGTCTCCAAATATATATCATCTCATAGATTCTGCTGAATTTCCATTTGAGCTTTGGAAAATTTTGGACAAAGCTTTTGGTTTGCAGGAAATTGAAGACGAAGCATGGAGCGAACCTAGCATCTCCTCTTGTTATCTTTCTCAAGATTTATTGGCCTCTACATTCTTTGATGAAGTTGATCATGATGAAGAAGTTTCTCATACAGTTCATGTTGCTGCTGCCCTCTTTCATTCGAATGCTTCCTCCTTCAATGAAGAAGCCAATATTGAAGAGCCATCTTTTTCTGTGTCTCTTGAAGGTGATTTTTCTTCTTGTGATACTATTGATGAAAAATAAGTAAAATATGGAGCTGCTGATGATATTTATTATGATCCTATAACCCATTCATTGTTCTCTCAATCTCCTATCTTAGATTCTGAGATCTATGTGCCAGATTCTTTACACCTCTTGCATACCTTTCTCATTGATGGTGCGCAACCCAGTGACTTACAGGATGTTTGCTTAGCCACATCAAGCCTTATTTGTGTCATACCACTTACCTTACTTGATCTCATGTGCTTCAACATATCCTCCTTTGTTCTTGGCATCAATACTCAGAGCCTTCTTGAAGATTGTGAACATCTCATTCTTTCCTCCTTTCATACAGAGGATTCATTACCAGTGTATTCCCATGAGTCTATTGATATGCTTATATGTGATCCTTTGCATTATGATTTAGAAGCATATTTGTAGGTTGATACACATATAATACCACCATCCATACCATCTACCATACCTCTGAATAATCCAAAGACTATACAAATCCCAAGCTCACTAGTTAATTCCTCATTGGTCTCTTATGCAGTGATATTTATCTTACATGATTTGAAGTCTTTCTTAACTTTCAGTGGTTGGTTATCCATGAACTTAGTCATATATGGACTGATATTAAACATGTTTGGATCTATTCTAAACACTTATGGTTCAGATCTTATGCCCATCCATCATTCATATTTTTACACCTATCAGTTTTCCCCAGTTGTTCATAATTTTCCTAGTCTAGCCCTATATCCTCATGGAGCCAATGAATCCTTTGTATTTGCTGTTCCATATGTTAATATTTCTGATATATCAGAGTTTTATCAGCCTCATATCAGATCTATATAGGTGCTACATCATATTGGAAGATTGACATGTGATTCACATCACAATTTTGCAGCTATTCAGGGAATTGGGTGTGAAATAAATTGTCTTAATTTTTGTACTCTTTGGAAAGGAGTATGCATAGATCTCTTTTCCATTTCAGATTATGTTTGCAGATCAGATTTTGACAGCAGAAAGAAGCATTTAGATAATGCTCCTACTTCATCAGTTGATGAGATACAAGGAGTCTCTCCTCTTCCTTCTTGCAGGTTCTACACTCCAGCGTATGATCATGGAGTTCATGATTTCTTCAGCAAGTCCTTCATCCAAAAGCAGTTTAGTCAGCTCATTAAAGTGAAGATGAAGATATGTTGAAGGCATATTTCAAATTTTGTGCCTTGTCCTATCTTGAGGGAGGATTTTCCCCATGTGGTTTTGCCTCTTTCCTCACTTTTCTGGACATAATAATTGTTAAAGGGTGACCATAGCCTTGTTGTTGGGCCCTATATGCTATTAATTCTATATTTTTTGTCATACCATCATAAAGTCAGACTTATAGGGGGGTGTAGGAATATATTAAACCCACTCACAACTTAGGATAAAATAATTAATCATTATTTGATTAATTATTCACCCACTAGCTTAATTAGTTGGCATCCACTTGCACCTTAAAGTCAATACATGCCATCTATATCCTAGGAATGATTTATTTCTGATTCTGGGTTGATCCATAATTAGTATACAGGACTTTACAACAGATTCTGCTTTTTCTGCTTTTTCCTGCTTTTCTATGGATAAGATAAAAGCTAGTCAACTAGGAAACTGGGATCTTTTGTTTCCAACCCATCCTCCATTTTTTTTTCTCCATTTTCTAGGATTAGCATGTTATTTACATCTCCTTGACAACTCACTCATGCATTTTCCAACTCGTGAGGTCCTTGATAGATTTAGCAAGTGCTTTATCCACCTATGGGGGTTTGCTATATTTTGGTAAGTCAGCCTTTTTGAGCTTTATGAGTTGTTTCCATACAATTCGACTTTCCTATGAAGGATTTACTATTTATGTACACTATTATTCATAATTATTCAATGGAAGGATACACACCAATATTCATCTCTTCATTCATATGATTCAGTCTCTTTTCTTCTCTCTATTTTTCCTGTGTATGATTGTGAGAATTCTTAGTAGCAAGATCTATTTCCTGTGCTTCTTCTTAGCATCATTGCTCATGCATTGATATATTATTTATACGGGAACGAGGAAAAGAACGAATAAAAGAACGCAGGAACAAACAAGGAAGAGAAAACCAAAGAGGAGATGAGTAACAGACACGAATCTGATGAGGAGGAAATGGGGGAAAATTATCATCATGAAAATCACGCCTTTCCTGAAGGAACGGTGGCTACACTGCAATTCCCAATTCAGCAACCAGAGGGGACAGCCCCTATGAAAAATATCTCACCATCGGTGTTGCCTCGCTTTCATGGAAGAGCGGCAGAAGATCCAGATGAATTCCTTTTTGAGTTTGATATCCTTTGTCGCAGCTACGATTACGTCACCGATACACAAAAGCTAAAACTCTTCCCTGACACTCTAAAGGACAACGCCTTATGCTGGTTCATGAGTCTAGGAGGAGGAACTATTGCTAATTGGGATAGAATGAAATAGGTATTCCTATAGAAATATCAATAATATTGCAACACCAAGGACAAAAGAGAAGAATTGTTCAAAATGGTGCAGAAGGAGGATGAGAGTCTGGAGGATTTTATAGAAAGGATTTTATACAATGTGCAAAGAGCTAGGCAGACGAACATGGGGCTAGACATGCTCAAGATAATCCTGCTTCGTGGGATTAGGGATGATTGCTTAGATATGTTAAACCTGTTAGGAAAGGGAGATATCTCCAAGGAATCTTTTGGGAAGATTGTGGAATTATGTAAGAGGTACTCCAGGGGATCTTCCAGGAACAATAGGTGGGACAAACGGGATAAGCTAGAACGCGATGTCTTTGATAGAACTCAGAAGTCATCTAATGGAGGAGCCACCCGTGCAGAGATAGGCAATCTCCTTGAAAACTTTAAAACAGAAATGATGAGCTCTATCTCCTCGGAGATCGACGTCCTAAAGGAGAAACAAAAACAGGCAGTGGAGGACCTCACACTAGGTGTGTTCCTCCCTCGATGTAGAAAGAACCATCGTCTGAGGGAGTGCTCGCTTGATAAAGTAGAGGTGTGTCAGCTATGCGAACTGAACCACGATAGAAAAGAATGTCCCTCACTTCCCCAAGTGAAGGTTGTCCTACAGGCATCAACTTCAGAGGTGGAATCGGCCTACTTCATTGCACAGAAGAAACCTTGGCAGCCTCGAAATCAAGGTATGTCCCTAGACTTGTTTCCATTTTTGAATAATATGAGCAATTGGAATAATATGAAAAATATGAATACACAGTTCCCTTCAAATTTTGCTCAGTGGAACCCTTCGCAACCTGCAATACAAAATTATAACTCATGGAATCCTTGGACACAGCCACCACACCACCCTCCTGGATGGAGGAATTTCCATCCAGGGAACCAGTTTCCTTAGCCACCTCCACTGCAACAGTTGCCATACTCTCCTCATTATCCTCAATATCCTCAATACCCTCATCAACAGTCACAGCTGCAACTGCAGAACAATTATGTCCCTAATGTACCAATACGACCTCAGCTGCTTGCTCAACCTAATCCTAACCCAAATAATAAAACAATCCATCAATTGGAGACTATCAACATGCCGGCCTACTCCCTTTCCCCTATACCTTGCAACGATATTCGTTTACGATCAGGGAAAGTAATAGAACCTATAATTACAGAAGATTCTTCACCTTCTGTGCATGAGTAAGGGGTGAGTCCACAGCATCCATCCAATACAATTCCTATTATTGAAGATGTTGAACATCCCATAGATGGGACGGCTGAAACACAAAATGATAAATCTGGTAATACACTGCCTACCCAGCTGATTAGGAAACCACCATACCCTGAGAGATTGATGCTACCAAGGGCAGGGGGCAACCTCTGTTTAACCTCCTAGGAGAGTTAAAGAATCTTTATGTTAAAATCCCCCTCCTTCAAGCTCTTCAAGATGTACCTATTTATGCTAGAACTGTTCGGGACCTGTGCACTAAGAAACTAGGAAGGAAGCCCAGGAATCCTCCCACTGTTCACGTCATAGGGAAATTATCCGTATTGATAACAGGAAAAACCCCAGTGACTAAGTATGACGACCCTGGAAATCCCACTGTCACTGTGCAGATAGGGCATACACATATACCCAACGTACTAGTAGATTTAGGGGCAGCGATTAATGTCATAACAATTGAGACTGTAAGAAAACTTGGGCTCACTAATCTTAGGCCTACCCCCACTGTTTTAGAATTGGTGGACAGATCCACCATTAAACCCGAAGGAATTCTTGATGATCTCACCATCTCAGTTGATTCATGGGAATATCCTGCTGACTTCTTGGTGTTGCAACCAAATTCATAGCTAGGAGGACACCCATTAATCCTGGGAAGACCTTGGTTGGCCATAGCTGATGCTTGCATCAGCTGTCGATTTGGGTCTATGACCATATCTGATGGCACCGAGACTAAGAACCTCACCCTTTACCCCCCATCTCAGCCAAATCTAGAGGCTTAAACTTCTTTTTGGATAGAGCCAAAGGAAGAGGAGGATGTTTAGCCACTATTAACTATAGGGAAGGCCTTAACTTTTGAGAATAAAACAAAAGACGATGCTATTAATAATTTCATTAGTGAACCCACTTCAGTCAATAAAGAGGTGTATCAAATTCTGAACATTACTCTGGGCAAGGAAGAACAAGAAAATCTCACAGAAGAAACACTAGTCGGTGACACACACATAATCCCAGTATTGAAAAACTCGAAAAGTATTCCTATTGAGGTGGAGTCTGGAAAAACCTTGAATATTAATCCTAATCTCTCCTTAGATGAACAGAAGCGCCTGATCAATCTCTTGAAAGAACACAAGGGGGCATTCACCTGGGAGTATACATACATGAGGGGTATTCCCTCTAATCTGTGCACCCATCATATTTATATTAAAAGTGACTCCCAGCCTATGTGTTAGCCTCAATGACGAATGAATCCCAATCTGAGGGACATAGTGAAGGAATAAATTCAGAAACTCTTGGAAGCAGGATTTATATATCCTATTTTAGATATTGAGTGGGTTTCCCAGCTCGTAATTGTACCCAAGAAAAATGGTAAATGGAGAGTCTGTGTCGACTATAGGGAGCTGAAAAAAGCCACACAAAAGGACCACTTCCCTTTTCCCTTTATTGACCAATTAATCGACACCCTATCGGGAATAAGTTTTTCTCCTTCCTAGATGGGTTTAGCGGGTACAATAAAATTCAGATTGCTCCTGAGGACCATGATAAAACCACCTTCACTTGTCCGTGGGGGACGTTTGCCTACAGAGTACTCCCCTTTGGTTTATGTAATGCACTAGCAACATTTCAAAGAGCTGTAATTGGCATATTCTCTGAATTAGTTAATGATAGTATGGAAATATTTATGGAAGATTTTACTCCTTATGGCAAAGATTTTGAGGAAGCATTGGAAAATTTAAAGAAAGTTTTAAATCGCTGTGAACAGACCCAACTCTCTTTAAGCACCAAAAAGTGCCATATGATGATGAGTGAAGGGGTAGTATTGGGCACTTCATCTCTGCCAATGGCATTCAGGTGGATCCCTCAAAGATTAAGGTGATAAAAAATATACCTACTCCTGCAACTCAAAAAGAGGTGCGAAGCTTTCTGGGACATGCTGGTTACTACTGAAGATTTATAGAAAACTTTTCCAAACTCGCTTCTCCTTTGTTTTCTCTGTTAATGAAGGATGCACGGTTTGTTTGGAGTGAAGCATGCCAGACAGCGTTTGATAATCTTAAGGAGAAGTTGTCCACAGCTCCTATCTTAAGAGGACCTAATTGGACCCTCCCCTTTCATATTTCTTCAGATGCTTCTGATATTGCCATTGGAGCAGTTTTAGGACAACAGGATGGTCAAGTACCTTATGCAATTTATTACGTTAGTAAAAACTTAGCCCCTACTGAACTTAATTATACTGTCACTGAAAAAGAATTCTTAGCTATCGTTTACTCCATTAATAAATTTTGACATTACATTACTGGGTATCCCACGTTTGTGCACACTGACCACTCTACTATTAAGTATTTAATGAACAAACCAGTCACTAATGCCAGAGTGACCAAGTGGCTCTTATTATTACAGGAATTTGATATTACCATCATAGATAAACTTGGAAAATAAAATGTTGTCGCTGATTTTTTTATCTCATTTCACTAACAGTGATTATAATTTGCCTGTTGAGGACGCTTTTCCAGATGAACATCTATTCGCACTTTCAGCTCATTCCCCCTGGTATGCAGACGTAGCTAATTATCTGGTTGCAATAAATCTCCCGCCACATGTATAAAAGAGGAAAGAGGAAAATCATTCAACAAAGTGCCAGGTATTGTTGGGTAAATGGTCATCTCTTCTACACAGGTCCTGATCTTGAGATTAGAAGGTGTGTAAGGGAAGATGAAATATTTCATATACTGAAAGCCTGTCACGATGAACCTTGTGGGGGACACTTTGCAGACAGAAGGACGGGGCACAAAGCGCTGAGGATGGGCTACTATTGGCCAACTCTTTTCAGGGATGCTAAAAGGTATGTTCAGTCCTGTGACAGCTGCCAAAGGATGGGCCAGCCTAACAGAACGGATCAAATGCCTCTACAACCTCAAGCAGTTGTTGAACCATTTGATAGATGGGCCCTGGATTTCATTGGCCCTATCATCCCTCATTCCAAACAGAAAGCCTACACTCTGGTCTGTACTGATTATATGACCAAGTGGGTAGAAGCTGTAGCCTTGGCTAAGGCTAATGACCAGGCTATGATTGATTTTCTATACAGTGAAATCTTTACCCATTTTGGGGTACCTAAAGAAGTAGTTACCGATGGGGGACCGCAGTTTATGTTGCATCAATTTGAAGCCCTGCTACAGAAGTATCATGTTCAGCATAAGGTGGCTTCACCTTACCACCCCCAAGACAATGTCTAGGTGGAGAGTACTAATAAATTTATTGAAGCTATCCTTACCAAGACTGTTAAGAGCCATCGAAAAGATTGGGCTGACAGGCTTCTGGAAGCACTGTGGGCATATTGCACGACTTGGCATAACACCACAGGTTTCTCTCCTTATGATTTGGTGTATGGAAAAAGTGCCATCTTTCCAATTTAATTTGAAATCAAGACCCTGAAGACAGCCACCGATGTGAGTCTCAATGTAACTAAATCCCAGAAAAGAAGACTAAATCAACTGAATGAACTAGACAAAAATCGGTTAGCTGCAGTAGACTAGACTGTGTTAATTCAGCAACAGAGATCCAATTGGCATGACCGATTCATTAAAAAGAAGGTCTTCTGTGAGGGAGACTGGGCATTACTATATGATTCTAGATTCAAAAGAGATTTTAAAGGAAAATTACACACCAGGTGGCTAGGCCCATACCTGGTCGACAGGGTATTTGACAACAGCACTGTTCACCTGGTGACCATCGATGAAAACCGCATACCATTATTTGCTAATGGTCACAGGCTGCGACTGTACCGTAAGCCTATTTCAAAAGATGCATTTATTTCGCAAATTTCCGCCAACCCAGATTATCAGCTGGCACCAGGGCAGGAACTTCTCTCTGCCTCTGTCAATCCTTAAACTGTAACTCGTGCCTGAATCACTGTACATAAATAATTGTTTTTTTCTATTTTGCATTATATTGTTTTTTTCCCTTTACATTTGAGCTTCTTGTTTGTTGTTGTTTTTCCAAAAAAAAAATTTGCAAGGAAGCACTCAGGGGTATGACCAGATTGGGCCCATTGAATGGGAGTCATTTTCCTATGTCTTCCCATACCATGTTTTCTTTGCCTTAAATAAATTTTCGACGGCCGCGACATCTTTCCCGGCGGCCGTAATCCTTTTCCCGACAACTGCAACATCTTTCCCGGTAGTCGTGGACCTTTTTCCCGATGGCTGCAACACCTTTCCTGGCAGCCATGAACCTTTTTCTCGACGGCTGCAACATTTTTTTCGGCAGCCGTGAACCTTTTTCCGACAGCTGCGACATCTTTTCCAGCAGCCGTGACCCTCTTTCCGGCAGTCGTGATCCTTTTTCCCAGGCCGACTGATGCCCCACAAGGGCCAGTTGAGGAAGAACCCCAAATTGAAGGTATTATGTTTGAGAATATTCTATTAAAAGAGGAAGTCCAAACACTAACAAGGGAATTGGAAACATGGAAAGAAACCTGAAGGAAACAGGGTGAAAGGAAAATGCACATATTGGTGGAGGCTGCAGACCAACTGGAGGGATCAAATTCTACTGAGCCTAGCAAGGAAGAAGAGTGAGTGGTCTGTCCCACCTGTGGGGAGATCTTTAAGGAAGCAGGACACAAGATTGTAATTTGTGCCTGTGCAACACAACAGTCTGCAAAAAAAGAAGATGCTGTCACACAAGAACCAACATATTTGAATATTCTTGCTGAAGTTGCCACCAACTCTGGGACGGAGGAACCAAGGGATGAAATCGTGCCTGATGGTGGGGACAAAGATTGCACCTTGATTCTAGAATGTTCCCATGATACAGAAATTATAGAAGAAGAACTGCAACAACAACGGGATGAAGAAGCAAGCCAGGATGTTGTCACACAAGAACCAACATCCTTGGAGGTTGCAGCAGGGACTCTTGAAATGCAACTAGAAGATAATCCTGAAGTGAATATCATCCCCGATATACATTGGAGTGAAGATGAACAAATCCAGACACAATCCTCAGGTGATACTGAAATCCTTGAGGACCAGCTGCACATTGAAGAAGACATCCAATCTCAGCAACAGAAGGACAAAGAATACAATGTTACACAAGAAACCAGTGTCTCTAGGTGTGATGGATGTGGCTGTTAAAGAAAGTCCAGAAGAAGTTGATGTCCCACAAGAACCAACAACTCTCAAATTAACTTCGGATGTGCAGTGTGCCCAAAAAGAAGACACTGCTACACAAGAACCAGTGTCTCCAGGACTGATGGATGTGGCTGTTGAAGAAAATATAGAGGAAGTTGCTATCACACAAGAACTAGCAACTCCCAAAATAGCTTCAGATGTGCAGGGTGCCCAAAAAGAAGACACTGTCACATAAGAACCAGTGTCTCCAGGACTCATGGATGTGGCTGTTGAAGAAAATCCAGAGGAAGCTGCTGTCACACAAGAACCAACAACTCCCAAAATAGCTTCAGATGTGCAGGGTACCCAAAAAGAAGACACTGCTACACAAGAACCAGTGTCTCCAGGACTAAGGGATGTGGCTGTTGCAGAAAACCCAGAGGAAGTTGTTGTCACACAAGAACCAGCAACTCTTGAAATAGTTTCAGATGTGCAGGGTGCCCAAAGGGGCACATCAAGTGACAAGGTGAGGTATTAACCCCTTAGAAATTTTATAGACCTGGACTTGGACAAAGAGGAACATCATAACGAGGAAATTCTGAACCTTACAGCAGAAGTCTCAATCCTGAGAATTGAGGTGATCAAATGGAAGAGCCAGGTGGAGGAATACCAGAGAGGGATGATTTCTCTTAGTGAGCATAGAAAAATTATCAGGGGTTTGGAAGAAAATTGGGCAGGAGAACGTATGACCCAGAGAATTCAGGAAGAAGAACTACAGAGCAATTTGAGAGAGCTGAAAAAGTTCCAATTCATGCAGAAGGAGAAAGAGCAGATGTATGCTCTCTCTCAAGAACTCATGGGCACCAGGATGCCTTCTTCCTCTTACCCTGTTTTTCTGTTTGAACAGTTTGTTTGGCTTAAATTGAAGGCTGTGAAGGAAGTAAGGTCATTTGAAATAACGACCTCAGCAAAGTTTTTGGAAACTTTTTTTGGAAGTAATTTTGAGGATCAAAATTTGTTGTGTGAATTATACTTGCATGAGATGGCTTGCCCTCTGGACCGCCATTCAAATCCAATTCCTTTTTCAGGGGATGTTCAGCTGAGGGCCTTTACCTCTTTTGTGAGCAATCATGCTCAGTGGGAAAGGTCTTTTCAAACCTTTTCTCACAATGAATCTCACTCTAACCTATGGGTTCGTAGTGAGCCTTAGAATCCTGGCATTCTTCTTGCTCGATATAAGAGTATGCTTTCATGCCCTATTCAGGCTCAGCACATAATGCAACTTTAGGAGGAAGTGAGCTCTACTTGCACCAACTACATTTCCATACGCCAGCAAGCAACATTATAAGGGAGTAAGCACAGATGGCAGGTTGCCTCTCCTTTACTTAGAAGCCAGGACCCTTATTGTTTCAGGAATTTTGAACAGGCACTTTCCAGGGTCAAGGGATATGTTGGATGTATCAGGGAATGTGGGGTTAATTGGTTGGGTTTGAAGTTTAAATTCCCCCTCATCTGGTGGCTAGCAAAACCGTATAGAGTAGAATTCTCACTAACTAAGGCATAGGAGCAGCCATGCTGGAGGTATTGGACTGCTCATAGAGGATTCTTAGAGAAAGAAGGGGTGCCTGAGTTCCCCTACAATTTTTCCTCTCTTCATGAATAGAGCTCAGTACAAGATTCATATTCTAAATGATGCAGGTTGTTACATGAGGACATGCAACAGGATAGTTAGGGGAAGATGTTGAGCCCAGAAATGGCCTCTTTTAACCACCCTTAATTACCTCTTCTTCATCCATCCTACCCCATTCAGCATACCAATCAGACATGTTATCCCCACTCTTCTCTTCAAACTACCAAGGTATGACTGGTCATTGCTTTATTTTATTAATACTTATGATTGTGATAATTAAAGCTGTGTATCTCTCAATTGTGCTAACATATCATGGTGTATAAAGGTAGTTTGAGATAAGTGGACTGCAGGAAGATTGGGATGAACAAGTTTTAAAGAGGATGGATATTCACTGCTCAACCTGATCTTCAGCCATCCTATCATTACCCAAGGCAGGTGGTTCTAATGCAATATCTCGGACAGAGCTGTGACAAGGCAGCTATAACAGAATGCACCATATTTGGAGATCCCTAGTATGTTGCTGCTCGGGTGTAGTTGTGATCAGAAGATATAGCTACTCCTAAGGTGATTTTTTAGTTTTCCTGTGCTTTCTATTTTATTATCATGCCACGTTTGTAACAGCTACCATCATTTAGGGCGCCTGAAGATCATAGATCTTCATGGTTGCCCCATAATAGGATCAGATGTTATGATCCACATGTATAAATATGGAGAATTGTCTCAACCCAAGGGGTTGCTGAACATATAATTCAATTATTGTATTAGCTATGGGAGGAATTGTGTAACCATTCTATATTTTTAATACAAGGAGTTACTTCTGATTTAAGAGTTCCACGCTTGTTCAACCAACATCTTTGTGTGAAGGATGGGCCCACCTTCCACAGAGATTGCTGAGTTAAATTAGGACTTTTAAATTCATTTGCTGTGTGATGTCCTGTTAATTCGATTCCTTTAGTACACAGCTGTAGTAGTGTGGATTTACAGTGTGTGGTGATTGCACTTCTTGGAGATGTGTAGTGGCACAGAGTGATAGTCGACTGAGTAGGTAATTACCTTTGATGCAATTCGTGTGGTAGCTGTAAATTAGCTATGTTCATCCTGAGGTCTTAATTGTTGTTCCATGAATCCTTGCAACTTGTTTTTACTATTATGATTGCTGAATTTTATTCTTGCTATTCAGTTTTCATAGAGTAGTCGAACTCAATCCTTGCATTTGAATTCCTAGATTAATATTCAATTTATGCTTGTGGTTTTCTAGAGTAATCAGATTGAATAGGTGAATTAATCATTCAGGGATGCGAATAGGATTTCCTTTCATCTGCAATCGTAATTTGGAATTATGTTTACCTTTTAATTCTTAGATTAAAGTGTAGCAGCAAGTAATTGTGATTGTAGTATTTAGAAGATAAATGGGATTACACAGATTCTTGGGATGAACATAGTTGAATAGAGGATAGTATTGTTCAATTTCAGTAACTTTGTGTTTAAGCATATACTGTGCATTTTATCCTTGAAATACAAGAATTTCTCGGGTTGACAATAAATATTGTACACTCTACATGTGGTAGCAATCTACTTGCATATAGGGTGCTCGACAATCTCTGCTGCATTGATTGGTTCTCTCCATTCTATGGGCCAATCATCAATCATTGCTTCCAGTTCCACATCAGTCACTTTGTACCTCATTGGCATCCATTGCTTAGCGAGGTCCCACTGTGCTTGAATGTGAATAGCATGGGGTCCAATTGAGAAATGTGCAATCCTATGATACTTTTTCGTGGCTTCCTCTATGATTCTTGGAACTTTTACCGCTGCCGCTTGTAGCACTTCCTAGTAGATCCAAAATTGGACCGAGCAGTCCACCATTCTCTTTGCTTCTTTGACCCATTATAAGTTCTAAGATCTTGCACCCTTTCATACCTCTATTTCTTTGACATCCATCCCCTAGTAATCATCTAGCTCCATCCAAGCCATTAACACAATCAAAATGAGGAGCTAAACGTATGTGAATGGTCTTTCACCCGCCTACGTGGCCACTACATCCTCTACTAACTGGTTCATAAGAAAAAGGGACCAATTCATTTTTACACCTTGCGCACACATCTCAGCACATGCGACCACCCTAGAATTACATTGAAATGGGAGGTTCTTCTTTATGAATCTACTGGACAAAATATTAGTGCCAATACGTACTGCACAGTCATTCATGCTATTAATGTGGTATGCCCTCCCGTCGCGCTATAGAGAATATCGCTTCTTCAGAGTCATTTCCAACTTTCGGTAATTATCTTTGATGTGGATATATTGTGAGGGGTCTGGCCCATCCTTAGGTAGCCCTGTTATCTCTGAAATAACCCCCACTGTGACTTCAAATGGCTCATCTAACCACTGAAACCCACCATGGAAGCACACCAAAAGATGCTTCACGCATGAATTTGCTTCTATCAGCCACCCAAAGTGTGACATATTGATCAACCCAAGTAATCTGGCTCTAGCCATCCCACTCACCCAGTCCTTCAAGATGCACTCTATTGTCCCACCTTCGACCGCTACCATTGATACATATGGGTCCTTCACAACGTCCTCTAGGGAAAGCAGGTCGTGGTATTCATATTTCAACTACATCAGCGTAGCCATGATGTCAATAGTGCATACCATCCCTTGTGGGATCGGTGACATCCTTATCTGATACTTTTGATTCTCTGTGGGCTTCTGGGACTTCACACCGGGACGACTAGGAGGGATATATCCAGGTATGTCCTTACGACACTCCTACTCTAGCAGAATACTCCACTACTCTTGAGCTCAATGACCCATTCTGTGTAGTTTGCGCCTCTTATGTCCTTGCAGACGTTCTAGTCCGTCTCCTTTGTGGTGCTAGAGAGCTAGGCTTCTGCGCCTTCCTCTTCCCTTTCGAAATGGTCGATAATCCAATGTGCATAATGGCTACATATTCCATAATAGCAACTGGTCAATTTGGTGAATCTCTCTCACTGGAAATATCTATCATATCTAAGTTATTCTACATGTCGCACTAATTCCTCTCAAGAAATAGTAATCATGCACCCTATCTAGACTCAACAACTTGCTCTACAACTCAGCAGCTTTGCAACTCAACTCAGTTTTACAAAATGGTGTCTTTTGACTATGTTGAACTCGCTCTTATAGCATTAGATCAAGTCATACCCATCATTACCACATACGAGATCATCATGAACAAATCATGCATTAACTACCTAAATGCGTCATCGACTATGCCAACCCAATGGTCGGATTCGCCATCATTACATGTCACTTCCACAAGCACCACCGGTTAACTATTTTTAACTGTCTTAATTTATTACTGATTTTACATCTGCTCACATCCCTACGGATTTCGTAGCATGACCTCCTAATTGCGCTACTAACTCCTACTCTTGGACAACCACTTCCTCTTGGTGAACCTTTCGTTCATGCATCATCCTAACTAATTTTTTTTTCATTGCGCAGTGCCTTAAGCATTGCGTGGTTCTGGACCTATCCTATAAGGCTTTAGTCGACTACCATTCACAAGATTTGGTATCGTTTCTCCATATAACTACTATATTTGAACCGCACCTCCATAATTAATAGAATTAACAAGATATGGACCAAACCAATTCATCTGTAACTTACTTGGATGCTTCATGAACTTGTTGTCATACAACAACACCAATTATACTTGTTGAAATGATTTTTTCTTTATGTGGCGATCATGCCAACCTTTCTATTTATCCTTCTCGATGCGATAGTGGAATCATGCAATAAATCGGTCCTCCTCGAGCAGTATCAACTGCTCCACGCACTCCTATAACACTTCATCATCATCCATTCCTGTCGCTATAGCAATGCGCAGGTTGGGAATGATGTACTCCATAGGCATGAATGCCTCTTCCCCATATACCAATTTGAACAGTGTCTACCCCATCAATCTCTTGCAAGTGGTGCGATATGCCCACAACACTACTGGAATGCTCAAGTCCCATTCATCACGGTTAGCATTACATACCTTTTGTAAGCGCATTCTCCAATATCTTGTTGAAAGCTTCTATTTATCCATTCGACTATGGATGATATGGGGTGCTTTTCTTGTGTTGTATTTGCAATTCCTCTGTCAGCATGCTTACTGTGTGGTTGATGAAGTGAATACCCTAGTCACTCATCAATATCCATGGAAATCCAAACCGTGTCACAATGTTGTCAAACAGGAACCTTGCTGCTATCGCAGTGGTGCGATCCACGACTGTTGCAGCCTCCTCCCACTGCATCAAAAGCTCTATTGCTATGATTATGTACCGTGCACCAGTACTATGCCCAAGTGGGTTGATTGGACCCACAAAGTCCACGACCCATTTATCAAATGGATGCAATGTTACTTGTGGTACTTGCGGCATCTCATCCGTCCATGATGGTTTTCCACTGCATTGACAGATATTGCAACTCCTCTCATAATCCATCGCATCATTATGTAAAGTGGCCCACCAAATCTCTACACGAAGCACCTTTCTCACAATAGCTCGTCCTCCATAGTGTCCACCAGCAAGTCCTGCATGGGCCTCCTCTAAAATATGTCCGTGTTCATGCGGTAGGACACATCTCCACAAAATCTTGTCTGGTCCTAGTTTATATAGCTAGCCAGAGATGAGCTAGAAATATGAATCCTAAACCACCAACTGCTTCTTCTGACTTGTTTAACATTCCTTTGGTTCGATTGTCGTCATCACGAACTGAATTATTTGATCATAATAATCATCTTCCATGTCAAATCTGAACATATGCGCATCTGGAAGTCTGTCTTCGATATTTGTTGGCTCTCCTCCTATCTCAATCCAGGATAAATGATCAGGGCCAACATTCAAGTGAACCGGCTTCACAATTTTCTCAAAATCCAACTCTTGAAAGAGAAGTAGCCAGCGACATATCTTCGCCCCCAACACAGGATTATTGACTATGTACTTCAAAGTAGAATGGTCTGTAATCATCTTCAAAATGACTGCTTAAAAGGTAATTCCTAAACGTTTGTAGCACATATACCATTGCCAGACCTTCTCTCTCTATTGTTGTATAATTTTTCTCAGCAAATGAAAACTTTCGACTAGCGAAAGCGATCGGGTGATCTAGATCCCCTTCTCCTTGTTGTGCAAGTACTACTCCCAGTGCAATAGATGAGGCATCCACATGGACATGGAACTCCTTGTTCCAATTTGGGAAAACTAGTATTGGAACAGAGGCCATCTTCTCCTTCAGTGTGTCGAAATTCCCTTAACACTCTTGACTTTATAAAAATGTGACATATTTCTTTAATAACTTCTCCACAGGAGCTTTAATCGCACCATAACCTCTTATGAATTTGCGATAATATCCAATGTGCCCTAGTGTCGCACTAAGCATATTCACATTTGTTGGTAGTGTCAAGCTCAAAATGAGCACTATCTTCACAGGGTCGACCAATAATACTTGCTTGCAAACAATGTGACCTAGAAACATCCCAAAAGGTGTGCAGAAAATACACGTCTTTGAATTCAATGCGATCTGATGTTGTTGACATCTTTACAGTATCAGCCGTGGATTTTCCAGATGATCCCTAATCATGGCATACACTGTCCAATCATCCATATAAAATTTTAGGAACTTCTGAATAAAATATTTGAATGCAGCGAAAACAACCAGGGAAAATGTCGTCGATGCATATTTTATTCTGAAAGGCATCACCGTGTACTGAAAACAACCCCATTCAGTAACAAATGTGGTTTTATGTCGATCCTCCTTTGCAATCCTAATCTGGTGATAACTGAGAATCCATTTGTGAAAGGGTACATCTCCTGACCTCCTGCTCCTTCTAGCACTTCATCTATGAATCGTGTCGGAAATGGGTGGCGCATACATGCATCATTCAATTTCCTCATATCAACATATATATGAACCTCACCTATTTTCTTGTCCTGGACCACCATAGGACATATCCATTCTGATTCTTCAACTGGATCAATTATTCCCACATCTAACATACTGTCAATATCATCCTTGACCCTCTCTTTGTATCATGGATTCAAGCGATACAACCTCTTCCTTACTAGTTTCACGTCTGGTTTTAATGAAATCTTCATCTTAGCCAAATCACCCAGGATCCATTTCATTTCAGAGAATTTGGTTGGAAACATATCTTGAAATTCATGTAGCAGATACATGATATTTTCCATGGTTTCTTCATCCTAATAGTCCCCAACACTTGCAAATTTTTGGTTCTCTTCTATCCCAATGTTCACTTTTCTAATCTTCAGTGGTTGGTTCATAGGATCGGTCGGTATATCCTATGCTGTGACATCGCTACTCCCTTCTATTTCTGGAATACTAATATTATGTAGCTCATCATCATCCTTAGGTCCACTAGAAACATTATAACATTCCATCCTCGATTGCATGTGTGAATGCGCATGTGGATCCATTGGATATGCGAATGGCACTACCTTCAACAACACATCGCAGATGAGCTGAAGCACATTCTGAACATCAGGATTGGCATCCGTGAAATGGAAGGTATGAGAAAAGCAAGTTATTATCTTTTCCTAATTGGTTATTTCTCTATGCAACTCCGCTGATACATACCACGATCTTCGAATTTCACCCAAAGTGTGGACAAAGGCATGAACCCATTCATCCTTTGGTCGCGATGCCCATAGAGTCTAATATTCCATTAGATGACGACTGGGGTAATTTCTCCCATCATACCTTCTAGTGTGATATACTTATAATTATCCAAAGCCAACTATCAGTGGTCGTAGACACTGCTCCCATCCATTAATCCTCTTCTTATGGGTCGCCCACCAGCATGATGGAGTAGCGTTTAGTGCTTCCTCCAGCACCAACAATTCTTGAGGTTGTGATACCTTGTCTTCAAACTCCATTAAGAATGTAGACAGCTCGAGAATCCCCTCGTATATTGGAAATTCAACAGTCTCAGTCACAACATGGAACAACAACTGTGTGATCAGACCGCACTTCATGAATGACACCTCGTGCATGCGATTTTTCTAGTTTTCTAATGCGTCATTAGAATAATAAGACGTAGAACTAACGTTGTGCCAACCAATTTCTCCATCAGCAGTTGGGTGGATGTAATCCTTTGAAATGTTGTAAGCATGATCCCATCCCCTGACAACTTCATCCTTCATTGGCTCAATATACCTTCGTCATCTGTTCGGATCCATTGGAGCGATGACTTTGATGTCTTTATTCTCAAATGTCATCATTCGCTTCTTGAAGTTAATTGCTACCATACTATCGTTGGCTCATCTGATCCCCAGCAATGCGGGATAGGAGCCTCCACCATCAACAACTTCAATCACATTGAAATAATCAGAGGTCTCCATACCTTCAACATAGATGACCAAGTTCAACACACGTTCGATTTGTTGTACGTTTTCTTAAATAGCCAATCACGACTGAACAAGGGACCAACCCAATGTCGACCTCCCCATTTTCTGCCATGTCTGCTTTGTTAGGATATTCACATCTAAGCCTAGATCCAAAATGACTGAATCTACTTCATAGTCCCCAATCTGAATGTTCATGTGCATCTCTTTTCCCATATTTTTCTTATGAAACCAGTTCACCATGGATTCCTTCTGCTCCTTACTTGGTCAGTGCAATATGTTCTCAATCTTGGCAAGAGCATTGGGACCTCTTTCCAGTGACAAGCATCTTTTAGAAAATTTCTGCAAGGTACCATGCTATCGTGATGGTCCTGCCTCCAACGAAGAATCAAAAGAAGAGGGAATTTCATAAATAGGTGACTTACCAAGATTTATTTCAATCACATCCCATGCTTCAAATAGTGTATCTCTCTTGACATCGATGTCAAATGGTACCTTCTTCTTTCTATCCAGTTGAACGTGTGGTAGGGGTCCGTTCTCCCCATTCATCACACTACCACGGGTGACAATAGAAACATTAACATCCTCTATTTTGGGCTCTACTAAGATCATCACAGCTGTCACCCCTAATTCTGGGTCATCGACAGATTCTGGTTCATTAGTGGATTTTGGTTTAATGGCAGGTTCATAGGTTGATTCATTGTCTATTTCTGAAGTGGAATTTTATTCTGACCCTAGTTCTGCAACTAGTTTTTGTTCTATAGCTAATTTTGATTATGTAACTAGATCTGATTCTGCAACTGAGGAACATTTCATGCCTGCCATCTTGCGATTAGTTTTGGACAGTTCTTGACAGTGTGATCAATTGCGGTACAGTATGTACACGAACTATAATTGTGGAAAATCTCTCTGGTTATGTCCAAATACCCCACAATTGTAACACTGGAAAATTTCACGACCTCATCCTCCACTTCAACGAAAGCCTCCTCCTCTTCCTTAGAATCCTCTACAGAATGCTCCCTCCTGGTGGTACTGTGGTTGAGCCAATTGTTGCAGTAGGGGATTCAACTCCTGTTGAACATAGTGCACTACCTGAACATACTGAGGATGTTGCGGAGCTGTGGACATCTGATTATATTCATTAGAGGAAATTTCAACTCAAAATGGGCCTCCTAAGGAAAATAATAAAATAATATTTATTAATTATGGGGGAAGAAAAGAAAAAAACTACTTTTTTGTTCATATTTTCGACATATCTCCCTGTGTTTTTACTCAAATTTCGATCGGGAGAGCTCATTGGATGCAGAATTAAATTATGCATCCAACGAGTACCCAATCTACATAATTTTTATGGACCTTTTTACCCCAAAAATAAGAAATATTTGAAAAAACATGATGATGATGTCCGCTATCCCAAAAATAAGAAATATCTGAAAAAAACGCGACGAGACATCATCATCATGTTTTTATGGTATTTTTTTTTGGGTAGAAAGGTACATCAAAAGTATGCATAGTGGGTAGTCATTGGATGCATAATTTTATTCCGCATCCAACGAGCTCCCCCAATCGAAATTTGAGTAAAAACACAAGGAGATATGTCGAAAATACAGACAAAAGAAGTAGTTTTTTTTTATGATACCTATCCCCAAATTTATATTAAAATTTTTTTTAAGACCTTTACGGTATTTCAAATTTAAATAAATTTCATTGGCTAACATGTGATGACATGGAATTTGAATTAGGGTTGAAAGGCCCATATTGAGTTGAAATTTCCTCTAATGGTGGTTGCGGTGTGAACTATGCTTGCGATGGTATAAACTGCACTTGCGATGGTGATGTATACTATGGTTGAGGTAGAGGTTGTACCACCTGAGGTTGCGACTGTGATTTCTGTAATGCTCGATGATCTTCACCCTTCACGTAGTATGATTCATATGTCCTTTCCTTGAGTAGGTCATATGCATGGTAGTATTTATCTTCATGCCCCAAAGATCAACAAAAATAGCAGTATAGATTTGTCGGCTTCATCACCATCTTTTGCATGTATCCACATTGTTCACGCCGATACCCATAGACTTGGCATATGTGGCACCATGGTACACTGCCACAACAAAATGGGTTCGGTGCTCCAGATATCAGATAATTTCGAAAGTTAGGGCAAGTATCTTTGGTGTGTCCATCTGCGCAACATCGAGTGCACCAAATATCTTCGCGATGTTCTTTCCCCTTATTGATATCTTGTAGTTGAAGTGTTAAGCTTACCAACTGCTCCTGAATCTGGTTCATACCAGCTGCACTTTCTCCAATGGGTGAAGCCTCTAACCTCATTGCCATCTAGAGAGCCTCGATATGTGTCATGATCTTCTGTTGCATCAATGGTTGCTGGATATGGGATACCAACACTGCGATGAACCATTCTTTATGTTTAACATAGCTCATTTCGAAACCGACTCTCTCCATTAGTGTCTTAAAATCTTTAGTTAAATTCCCAAATAGTTTCAATAGGAAATTTCTTAATCTCCTTTAACTTTGTGATGTATTGCGCTTTAGACTTTGGTTTCCGGAATTAACCAATTAGTCCTTTCCTGAATTCATCCAATGTCTTCCCAGGAGTCCCCGTAGGAACTTGTATAAATTTCATGAAACAATCAAGCACGCGACCTTGAAAAGTGTTCACTAATTGGCCCTTTTTGACTTCATCATCAGTAGTCTTTTTGACAGTCCATACCACCTCAAATAAAAACTAGTACTGCTTGGGATTTTTATTCTCATTCCCATGGAACAAAGGTAACTTCGTATCATCACTCGCCATCCTAGTTCTTCTTCCTACAAAATTTGATCTACTACCAGAATGTTGCTATAACATTGGGCAATTCGATGTGGAACCTATATTTCCCCCTAAATGTGGAGTAGTGCACAGAGGCGTGGGTACATTGATGTTGGGGTTTGATCTTATTGCTATCCTGGGCATAGTCTCGTCATCCTCTTCATCACTGCAAGGTCGCTTCATCCCATGTGGTCTTCCTTCATGGTCTTGCATTTCGATCGCAACAGGTCCTTCCCTTGTCCTTTGCCTCTTCTCTTTTCGAAACCTTGCTTCTCCCCTCGTAAGACCACATTCTTCCTTGGATTCCCTCATAATCTCCTGGAAGCATAACCATTTGTTGGCGCAAACAACTAACAAAACCAGTCGATAGGGGTTCCCACTCTGACGATGCTCAACTCAGCATGATCTCCTTAAGCACCAACTCAAATAGGTCTTACCCTGTCTAGTAGCATTCGTGAAGTGAATGAAGTATCATTCTAAATGTTTAAGGAAGAGCTGACAGAACCAAGTTTCCATGTAATAGAAGGGGACTATGTGCATCGACAGCTTATCAATTTATTCAACAGATCTGATTGATTACTTATTGATAGGACCATTCATCATCTCTATTAAGAGATTGCATCATTCATTCACAACTAATGTAAATATACAATGGCTTAAATAGAACTAGAAAGATAAAACCATCCAAAAGCAAGAAACATCGCATCATAGATCCATGTCGCAATTTCACTCAACATTCATCATTGGATTGCATAAATTGTACGACAGAAAAAAACATAAAAGGAAACAGTAATTCAGATCGACTTCTTCCTTGTCATCTTACTTCTGCGCAATGATTCACAGATTCAAAACAGTTCAGAATTCAACAAGTGCGCTTCAATTTCCTCTTCAAGTCTCTCTATCTATCTATCTTTCCCTCTTCATTTGTTCTTCTAATTCTATTTAAAGGCTTGCGCCTTTACATTCAAGGTCCACTTCTAACTAACTCTTAACCAATTCTTAACTGAATCTACAAAATCATGACCAATATTTGCAAAATATGGTCCAAAGTACAAAAATGTGACACAAAATATAGAAAATATTCTATTCTCCGCTTTGCACCAATCTTCTTCTTGTGCGGTGTCTTTTGAGCTTGTGCAACATCCGCGATGTTGCGCAACTAATGTGTCCAAAGCCCCTGCCAACCCATAACTTTATGCTTTCTTCTTTCCGCAATGCAAATTGCAAATTGCGGAAACTGTCCAATTCTTTATAATTTAACTTTTTGCTTTTCGCAATGCAAATTGCGTATTGTGGAAACCCATAAATTCTTATAAATTAACTTTTCTCTTTTTGTAATGCGTATTGTGGAAATCATTAAATTATTTTACATATTAACTTTCTGCTTTTTGCTTTCCGCAATGCGGAATGTGGAAACCCTTAACTTTGTTTACAAAATAACTTTCTGCTTTCTGCTTTCCACAATGCGGATTGCGGATTGTGGAAACACTCCAATTCTTTATAATTTAACTTCCCATCTGTAATGCGGATCGCGGATTGTTGAAACGCTCCAATTATTTATAAATTAACTTGTGATTTTCGCATTCTGCAATGCAGATTGCGTATTGCAGAAACACTCCAATTATTTATAAATTATCTTCCGCAACTCTTGTGAGTCGTTGATCTTGTTGTGGCTTAGACCTCAATCGTCGATCTGATTCCATTGTGGATCAACAAGTAACCTTGTGGATTCAAAGTGTTTTGGTTTAAAAACTTGGGTTTTTTTTTTACTGTAAGTTAATTAGATGTGAATATTATCTTGATGCTTAACCTTTCTTAATTCCATCGTTTTGTCCATGTTTTAACAACCGTAAATCTAAAATGTGCCAAGTTGATTAGGGATTTAAACAGGAATTAAGGTTTTCTCTGTGCAAAAGGATTTCATTTGAAATATTGAAAATTATAGATCTATACCATAACCAGAATTATCATTTCATTTGACATTCTAAATTTGAGAAGCAAAATTAAGGAATATTTAAGCGAAATGGGTACAAACACGAAAACACAATTAAATGTAGGAAAACATGATACAGTTTAAAACAAAGGATTCAATCGATTAGATGTAGAATCCAAATTTCTAAATCATTCAAGCATAACAGCAGTAAGCTAACTGAAACATACTAGATTCTACTTTGATATTCTTTAGATCTAGGGTTTATACATGCTCTACAAATATTTAAAACATGAAATAAGAACCTGGCACCAACGCTAGGAAAACAAAGTTGAGAAGGTGTTCCTCCCAACCAACTCCCATAGCAGCGAAATTACTTGCTCCAAAACCCCCAATCTTGGTCGTTGAACTACAAGAACAAAATATTTCAATGCGTCATCTCTTGCAATTTATAGATGTTAATCCTCGTACAATGCTAGTCTCATGTTGCTAATATATAGTATTTTGCCTGGGAATTGGTCATTTATGAGCCTTCTCCTCTTTAGCACTCAATTACGCGTGCATTATTGATTTTTGAAGATGATGCGTCTTGCATCTTGAGTCCCGACTCAGTGGTTTTTTCCACTTGTCTTTTTTTTCTTTCTTGTGGGTCAGCAAACACTCTTAACAACTATATCCATTTTTGTCTCCCTTTAAATAAAAATGTTTTTATTACAAAATTTTATTTATTTATTTTCTTATAAAAAATAATAAAATAATCAACAAAACATTTTCCAACAAATTTAATAATAATTATTAATTAAGAGGATATTACAAAAAGGCTCACTTATAGTTTTTTTAGCTGGTTTATATTGGTTAATGTTTGTTTCCATCGCAAATGGTTTTGTGGGAGAGGGGGTTTAGATATTGTCAGCTTTATCAATTTTTATGTTACTAGTATAGGAATATTAAATATATATATATTTTTAATGAAAAAAGAAAATTAATGTTTGAAAAAGAATGTATGAAGAGATATAAAATGCGTCTAATAGCTTTTATATTAGGGTAGAATCCCTTCTCTATGGGTGGGGACTCGGGAGCGACCTTGTCCATTTTGATCTGTCTCATTGTTGGATCGAGAACCCGTTCTTGTGGGACTCGTACACAAGAATCGACAAAGAACACTAACATTACATTTTATTCTTCTTTCCATGAAAGACCACAAAAAGCAAAAGCATGGCAGAGATCCTAGTTGTACAGGTCTACAATAAGGACGGACCAGGATCTGCACAACTAACATTAAGGTAGGTTAACAATGCAGCATATAACTCTTATCATTTTCGATGTTTCAGATGTTGCATTTTGGGTGGAAAGGACAATGGAGTAGCATTGCATAGTTAGATTTTAATTTTGGTCAACAATATTTAGTGTGTTGTAGGTTATTTAATGCTGTCGTAGGAGGTTTATGCTTATTAGATTTTATGCAGCTTAAGTCTAACTGGCATCAAACATGTTGCAATGGAATTAAATGGATTACAACAAGTTGAATATTGCTTCCCTTAATTTTCCTGCCTTGCTGATAGCTAACACTTTCCATCAACTTACTAGGTTATTTTTTTAATTTTTCCCTTTTTTCTTAAATTTAGTTTGAATACTTTTATATTAAGATAATATAGATTTTTTTATAAATAATGATATTAATTTTTTTTGACAATTTATATTAAGAAAAAATTTAAAATTTATTATAATTCATTTTACACAATAATGTTAATCATAAATTTAGTATTGGTATAGTAATTGTAATCCATTTTAAAAGCTATTGCTTACTTATAATCCAGCTTGTGAGTAGTTATTTATTATCCAAGTTAAAAGTAGTTAGCATACCCCCAAAGCGGGGAAATGAAACACCGAAGAGAACTTCGATATGCTTTAAAAATGAGAGAAAGTTGTGTGTATATAGCATAAGGGATGTATGTGCCATCTATCCAACAACTCTTGATTTTGCCCCTTAATTTTTCCATTTTTGAATAATGAAGCCCTACATAAATCCTTGTTTAGCATAACAGCTTTATGTTTCATGCTGATCCCATGTTCAATCGGATGGCTCAGATGGATTTGACGAGGTTCTCATAACAACTCAAGATAACATTGTAATAGCTCATCCAAGTGCTTCTAGTAATTTGACCTCTCCTATCAAACTAAAAGTATGTATGATGAGTTCCCATGGTCTTGATGACAATTAAAAGGTGTCAATATCTCTTCCTTTTGGGGTCACAAAATGATAAAGGAAAACTATTATGAGGCATTGATCCATCTATGAGCTTCAATGCCAAAAGCTAGTGCTAAGATGGTTGGGTCTTTTTATGTCATCACCACATTGCATGCTTGGGAATTTTTAGTAGTTAGTATTGGTTCTTTCATAGTTACTAGAACACGTATCAATAACATTTTTCCATAGAAAACTTTATTGGGGAAGCTCTTCAAGCACTCTCTCACATTTCGTGAATGACCCCTAGAATAAATTTTGTTGACATACATGTATGCCTAAACTTGAGGGACTAAAGTGGATTTGACTTTGTGACCTATTTGGCTAATATGACTTCAACATGGCAAGTCAAACCACTTGAGCTAACGCTAGGGGCTTTTTGCATCCCACTAACACATCTATGGATAAGTGAAAATAACCCCATACACATTTAGTGGAACTATGTTGATCTCTACTTCATAGATGTAATCAATTAATATGGAAAACTCCCTGTTGCACTTTCCTAAGACACAAATGTTTGTTCTTGTTGAGCCAACCAATGCGTAGGTATCATGACTAAATATATTTCTTATTCACTATCTTGTTCAAATCAATTAGTGAATAGATAAAAAAAGATGACACATTNTAAGCAACTCCAAATTCCCATTAAGTTTGTGACAATGTGTTACAAGGTATGGACAACTTGAAGTTGAGCAAAATATCCAAGTAACCAACTATTCAAGTACTCACAATCTCATGATATGCCATTTATCATTGGGACACAAGCATTTCAAAGTCTTATTGTCTATTCAATATTGTGTATAATGAACAAGGTACAAACATTTCCAAATTGGAAGAGACAAACAAGGCCCAGATGATTTGTCTTAACCATTGGCCTTCCATGCAAATGGTTGAGCTCCTCAACTACATCAATACATTATGCCTACAACAAGATTTTTGCACTATGTTGTATAATGCATATCATATGATTGAAATTTATGTCTATGTAACTAGGTCACAACACCACATGTGTGTGACAAAGAATACTACTGTGTTTATACCACAACATTACTTCCCAAGTTTAATTTGTGTCAAATATTCGCCACTGTAATGTGCATTGAGCACCAATACCTTTATACTAACATGCATATCAAAGACAACAACCAAATCCATACATGAGTGCTTAAACAAATTCTTATTGAATCTCTCTAATTATGCTTTGTCAAAGTCTCAACCCTTTCATTATCACCACTGAACCAAAGAAAGCCTTTTTAGACCATAACTCACTAGTAGACCAAAGAAAGCCTTTTTAGACCATAACTCACTAGTAGACAAGAGCTTAAAATGTTGAATAGGACCTTATTGGCCAAGTTAATTGAAGACCCACCCTTCCAAAATGATCCTTATGAGTTGTGTTGATAGATGAAAGCCCTGGAAAGAGTTAGCCAAAGGCCTTATTAGGTGGTACCATAGTTCTTTAAGTGGTCGTTTTCTTTGTTTATGTTATGATCATTTAAACTATATAAATCTTAATCGAAGCAATCTTACATTGAAACTACCCGTCCAAATAAATAATTTTTATAAGAAAGAAAAACTAATAGTAATGAATAATTTACCTCAAGAGAAATGACTCAAAAATTAATCTTTCAAACACGTCAATATCATGAAAAAGACAAAATCTTCAAAACCAGACCCTTCCTTACTTAATGGCCCTCCTACCCATATTACCCAAAGAAACCGTCTCTTACTCACCCAACCAGTTCTTACCTTAAATGAATAAACTTATAAAGGTAGCGTTAAGAAAAGCAACAGCTGGTTCATAATTAGCATTTAAGCCAAGTTTAAACGGTGGGCATGGGGCGGCTCTTCATAGGCCGTCCACACACGACGAAAGCGAGGAGTACCTTCACCTTAATAACACTTTAGGTGTAATTAGAAAAAGTGTTTTTAAGTCTATCATTTCTGAAATGAAAAAAAAATTGTTATCAATTTTTTAATATTTATAATAAATTTAAAATTTAATTGTTTCAAAGAGATACATTTTATAGTCTGGTGTTATGTGTAAGTTTTTTTGTGCTCATTCTAAAGTTGACAAATATCCTTTATAAAATAATAATAAAATGTTATTAAAAATAACATGTTCGGCTAATTTAAATATAAAATATTTTTTAGAACCACATATATAACTACAAGCTAAAACCACAAACATTCACTTCACATTTCCTCAATATTTAAACTCTAAAAAAGCATTTTGCAGGTAGAGAAATTTGATCCCTTTAAACCCTTAATAAATCCTTTTTAAGAAAGATCTATGATAGTTTTTAAACCAAAAAATTGTTTAAAAAAATATTTAAAAAAAAAAAACTCTCTAACAAAATGTTTTTTCCTTATATTAATATTAAAAGAGATCTAATATCACAGATAAACTGTAATGAGAAGTAAAATGAGAACCTTCAGTACTTGATATCATGCTCTGATAACATTTCTTTCTTTCAATGTTTGGCTCAATAAAAAAAATTGATTAAAACCTTTTTAAATAAAAAATATTATTAAAATAATAATTAAAAATTTTATTTAAATTATGTAGAACTCTTTTAATTAGGGCGGATCCAGCCTTAAAATTAGAAATGAAAGCTGGGTCCTTCCTCCGAATCCTTAGATATCCTGAATAAAAAGACCAAAGAATTGGCGATAAAGAAAAGCCAGCCTTACAATCATACAATATGCTTGAAGAAAACATTATCTTTAATTTTTATTATTATTATTATTATTTACACTTTATTCTTGAGCAAACCAATGGTTATGAGGAAGTCTCAAGTTGGCACAGCCAATAAAAACACCGATGCCCTTGGATATTATCAACTAGCCATAGCATTCAACACAAACTACACTGCTCCCCTTTAATTGATTTTTGCATACAATCTGTACCAACCGGCTTTATATTCAATCGATTATATTTAAACACAAGCTGAAAAATAATAATGTAATTTTCAATGATGACTTTCACTAATACCTCTTCATTCATTGGTTATAGTCGTGGAGGAGTTTGCTCCGAGAAAAATGGTGCCAAACTTCTTATGCCTTCACTATGAAAACGGAATGGTAAAAATATTAACTCAATGTCATTGATTCTGGAGTGATTGATTACGATCGCGAGGAGTGAGCCACCTTTCATTTCTAATTATAAGGTTACGATTCATTTACCAAATCCTTAAATATCCTGAATAAAAAAAGACCAAATAATTGGATAAAGAAAAGCCAGCCTTAAAATCATACAATATGCTTGAAGAAAACAGTATCTTTTATCATTTTTTTCATATGATATTATTTATCTTATTCTTGACCAAACCAATGGTTATGAGGAAGTCTCAGTTAAGCACAGCCAATAAAAAGACCAATGCCCCTGGATATTATCAACTTGCCATAGCATTCAACACAATCTACACGTTTCCCCCCTTTGATTGATTTTTGCATACAATCTTCGAACGACTCATGGGCGAAGAATGTCCACCGCCTTATGCAAAATCATAGACAGCTCCACCGTGATGATCTCAAAATTCTGGAGCTTCTCCATCTCAACAAAAAAAATATACAGATCTTCAGTTTGACTTTCAATTTTAGAGAAAATCTTTGTAGCTCCAACCAAGACAACTGTTGTAATTTGTCATTCCCAGGCTTAGAATGAGATTTTCGCCCAGTTTGGGGTTCTTCCCTAACAGAATACACACAATCTCTGTGTCAATGCATATAAAGGAGCTCATCCGGCTTCAAAATTCTAGGTGTGACATCCTTTATTTCCCAACATGGATGTCAGGTACCGGAAATCAGCTTCTTCACAGGGAATAGTGAGTCCCATCTGGTGATCAAACCCATACTCTTCTTCGGCCTTATCTAGCAATGTCTGGAACACAGAATGATTGAAATAAATTATGGGAATGATAAATCTGCTGCGTTGGCTTCCAACATACACTGCACAGTGTCCCTTGGGAATATCTGTGCTCAGCTGATCACTGCATGATCTTGCCATGACTTCATTCTTGATTGTGAAATACCTAGTCTTCATTGGAGAGAAGCCATGCCCAATTCCCTTATAGCCATGGGCAACCTTGCAAAACGCTCTACTGATCTGCTTCAAAAGAACTTGAGGATTTCTCATTCTTCTTGGGATTGAATTCAGAAGTAGAACAGCTAGCACTGAAAACCAGGGATGGAAATCTTGCACAAGACTTTGTGGTAAGATCATACACTCACTCTCTATTTATAACATTTCAAATTAAAATCCATATGAAATGTAATAGTCATATGATTAGTCCTAAATTCAGATTCAAATAACAAATTGCATTCAATATCCATCTGCAAGTTGTCACACTGATACACTGATACCTAATGATCCGAAAATGTATAGACCAACGTACGAATTGCGAAGCCAGTAAAATTACAGGAACGTGGTGGTCCGTGATTATTTTGCCTGGTTTGTCAGAATGATGACAGACAAATGCATGTGATGATCAGTCTCATTCGCTCGATAGTAGAGATTGCCTGCATTGCTAGATTTAAGCAGTAAAGGCCCCATTCACGTGAAGCTGGCCCCGCATAGCTTATGTGAGTTTCAGTCTTGAGACCGTGATGCGAATGGAATTTGGTGTACGTTATTCCTGTTAGAGAGTTTGGAGATAAAGGTCAAATGCTACCAACCGGAACCGGCTCTGTACCTGTACCACCCGGCGGCTGCGTTAAAATTCTGAGCCATTAGTGAATTTTAATTGTAAGATTCAATCAGAAGGCGACAAATACTCTACATGTTGTAGAGCATTAAATGCGACGACGGTCGCACTGTAAGATCCAACGGCGGACAGTACGACCCGTCACATTTATGTAGAGTATTTTCCGCGCCCAATCAGAAGCTCTTGGTCAGACTTTGTCTTTCGGTCGGGTGGTTAGATAGAGTTTGGTAGATGTTTTTATAATGTATTTTTCGCGCCCAATCAGAAGCTCTTGGTCAGACTTTGTCTTTCGGTCGGGTTGTTAGATAGAGTTTGGTAGATGTTTTTATAATCGATTTTGTCCGGTTTGGTTTTTATCAGGTTTTAAGTTCAAACTTTATGGTTATTGGTTGTGTTTGTAAGCCAGTAGATTTATAATATTTTCTTGACAAAGGTATTGCGGTCTTTTAATGTATTGTGTAACTATGGTTATAGTTGTACTTGCCTTTGGACAGATTAGTTTTTACAGTCAAATTAACGAGTTTTTTGAAAACCTATAAACAATAAAATTTTATATGTATGCAGGTAAGTTAATTTAATAATTAAAAAAAGTTAATATAATTTTGAAGAATGACTTACTACTTAAAACAAATACATTAAAAATTACCAAACATTAAAATTTACCTTTTCATTCATTTGCTGAAGTTGTCCAGGAATTTGGTCCGAGAAAAATGGTGCCATACCTTCAATATGTCATTGATTCTGAAGTGACTAAGTAATTAGGCTCCCGGGGAGTGATCCACCTTTTAATTCTAATTATAACGTTACTCTTGATTTAAAAAACTTTTTTTCTATTAAGAAATAGAGCCCTTGATTTCCATGTTTGAGTACCAAAAATTAGAGTACAATTTATTAAAATGGAGGTACTCAACCCTAACCCTATATGGTGAGTAGTTGTACCTAGTTTGACTACTAGGGGAGTGGATGGTGAACAATGTCCACCATGAACTAAAGAGCAGTTGGTACCACCTTCACGATCGGATTTGATCCCATCGTTAATGGGATACCATTAACGATATAAATATTAAATATAAAAAATATAATTTTTTTATAATAAATATTTTATAATTAAAATAAATTTATAAAAAAATATTTTTAGTTAAGATTCATAATTTTTTTTATATCTTTTTATTGCATTTCTTATTTATAGCATAATCTTTCTATTCTCCTTAAATTACACTTTGCTTCTAGTAATACAAGAGCCACAAATCAATAATGCACATGCACCTTTTAAGCATAAGAGTATTATGAGTCATTGATCACAATACTATATGGTTGTAGTAAAAGGATAAGAAATATAACTATGCAACTTAAAAGGAAAATTGAATATTTTAGCTATTTGCAAAAAATGATTTTTTTTTAATGAAGGTTGTTTTTCTATCCTAAATTCTAAGCTTGACATGAGAATATAATAATTATAAGAATAGTTTATTACATTAAAATATAAGAAAATAATTTTTAAATTGCCTTAGATATTCTATTAAGACAAATTGACACAATAAATCTTCAATGTTCTAAAATCTCTTATTATATATTGTTTTACTTTAGATTTCATATTTAATATTACTATATTGTCAAAAAAAATATTGAAGTAAAACTAAAACTTAAAAGAAATAAGTTAAGCAAATATCACACCATCCACACAAGGAACACAAGATGTACCCTAGGAAAACCTAACTAGAAGGTGGGGGCTATGCTCTTGCTCTTCTCCTCTCAGTAATGAAATGAAAGTACAAATGTAATGCACCTTTCTGTTGAAAATACTTTCATTATTATTTTTATTATTTTTTATAGAAAATAAAAAATAAAAGATTTGTAATGAATTGTTCTTTATTAATAAAAGATACTGAAGTGGGACAAAAGTGGAAATAGCTGTTGAAGAGTGTTTGTTGACCCACAAGAGGAAAAGAAAAGTGGTTGAAACTACTTAGTGAAAACTCAAGACGCGGGAGGCATCATCCCCAAAAATCAGGTGACAACTCCTAGTTGAGTGCTAAAGAGCACGAGGCTCATAAATGACCAAATATTAAGAAAAAATACTATATAATAGTATGTCCATAACCGAGCAGGAGGATAGCATTCGACGAGGATTGAATATGAGAATGCAATAGATGGGGCATTGAAGGATTTATCTCTTTTGGTTCAACAAACAGGCTCGGGGCTTCTGAAGCAAGTAACATGGCTTCTCTGAGAGTTGGTTGGGAGGAACGACATTTCCACTTATGTTTTCCAAAAAGTGGTGTCAGGTTCTTGTTTTGGGTCAGTGCAAGAAGATGAGGGATCTTTAAGATGCAATCCTAGTTTTAAAAAACAACATCATGTTACCAAAAAATACATCAACCCGAGCCTGACATAGCACTTGGTATGGTTCAACCCGAGCC
>LPNX010159441.1:351351-422176 GCA_001517045.1 Pseudotsuga menziesii | reverse complement strand
TGATGGGTTCTTTATTTGGTTATTGTGCCTTTCCCCCTGGCTGGGAACTCTGGTGGGCAGCCATGTTAATGTGTCCCGATGATATGGATGAATGTACTAATACCCTTTGATTCATTATGGAATAACAAGGACAGGTTTTTTCTTCTTGAAAAAAAAAAAAATAATCATTTGAACAACAAACTGGATTCTCCTATTTCACATATAAATAATAGATTCTATCCTGCAGAGAAATTTTTTTATTTTTAGCATTGCGAATTCCATCCTGCTGATTTGGATTAGGATTGACTGGATGATGGATAAATATGCGCAAAGAGTTCGTGCTCGAATTTCTGTACGGGACTGGCCAATTAGCCCGAATGTAATCTCGTAAGCCTTCGATTTAACTCTGAATTACAATTTTGATTTCTTCAAAATAAACCTAAATGCTTCGGAATCTGAATCTAAACAGAGATGAATGCTCCATAACATTTCAGGACATGAATTCCAGATTGCTCGGATTTTGAGCTTTTAACATGATGGTGTCTTGGGCAATGTAATAAACTAACGGTCAAAACACTAATCTAAGATATGCATTGTGATTGGATTGGTAACGTGTTTCAAGTTACCAGCCTTCTGTATATGTTACGCCATGGTTACGCATAATTCCTCCTTAGTTTACTGAGTTCCTTCTTGATTAAAGTGAAAGTCTTTTTCCACTTTCCTCACATATCAACCAATTACCAAATGGACATAAGCATATGTATGATAGGATCAACCCTATTTATCTTGAATCGACAACAAGATCTACAAAATCATGGCACAAATAGTGATATAATGCATCAGTTTATCAATATAGAATGTCAACTCATCCAAATTTGCGACGATAAATAAGACAAAGGCCTGAGACATGTGGGGTAGGACCTCTTGCCCGTGGCTCCAAAAAAATGAGGATGGCATTAGGTCTTAATTCATACAGATTTTTGCCTTGATTCATGCTACGGAGAAAAAAATATTTATAGCTTATATTTAGGTTTTAAACCCAAATTAATAGAGCCATAGGGAAAACTATATTGTCCCTTGTCAAGGACATATTAAGAATACATTGAATAAATAATAATATCTTTGTCACCATATATATATATATATGCATTGACTAGTCATGTGGTTTGCCTCTTTTGAACATTAATTTAGCTTAACTATTATTATATTTATTTTTATGTTCACTACATTGTTATCCTTTCAAGGATGCTTTGTCCTCAAAGCATCTTTAATAGGCACGGTCTTCCTTTAATGAGAGTCTGATACTTGTTAACTTCCTTGCTTCTTTGCGATGAGGTGGAATATACTTTTTGGGTGGTGTTTATTCCTTTTTAGAAATGGTTTCCTTCTGATACACATCATTCTCATTCCTACTAAGGAGTGTACATGATATTGATGCTAGTGATATTTTTGGTGGTGTTTCATCATGGTCAAAATTTGAGTTGTATGCTATAGTGATTTATTTTTATGGGTTTGTTACTTCTACATGATTTCCATCCACTATTTTATAGTAGTGTAAAGACATGTCTTCACATCTATGACTTGGAATGCAATTCTTACCACATCGACGGTAGTTGCTTTCCTTCATTTTACCCTTTTTTGAATCGGGATATTTATTGTCGTTGTAAGTAGTTTCCTTTCTTAGAGAATCGAAAACTACCTTTTGTTGACTAATTAAATTCCTTTCGGTCATTGTTTCTATAATCCTCGCTTCAATCAAGTTCTTAGGTTTTGATATCCTTAATGCACTATGGATAATGGGTTTTGAGACAAAAATATGCATATTCAATAGTTGTTCATTTGTAAGATCATGAAATCTAGTTGCAAGAACTTACCATTCATGGGTATATTGTTTCATTGTTCTCATTTGTTGTAAATGGGAAAACCTAATATAGGTGTCATCTTTTTCATCATCATGGAAACTCTTAGGGAGATATTATTTGAAAATTTGTCAATTAACAAAGAAACCATTAGTATTTCTAAACCACCAGGTGAATCAATCACAAGCATCATCCTCTAAATATAAAGATGGCATTGATATATTCTCTAATTCACTAGCAAGTGGGTTCATCAAAAAAATCCATTGATTTTATTAAACCACATGATGGCCTTTCAATAATCCAATCCATCATATCATGTATCTCAATTTTGATTTTATTTAGATACCCTAAATTAAATTTGAATATCTCTAGTAATTAGAGTTTGGGAATGTTGGGCTTGGTGGTAGTATTCGATGGACTAAGGGTTGTGCAAATAACACATCTACCCTTTCAATTAGCTAGCCAATAATTTCACTATGATCATCAAGTACCCCTATTGTTTTATCCCTATCATTGTTTTGTAGATTCTTAATTTAGGGTTTTCCATCAAGTCTAAGACTCTTTCGTTATCTTGTTAAGATTCATTCTAAACGTTTTAGACTTCTCTTATGCTATCTTGTTAAAGTTGCATCTAAATGTTTAACTCGTATCTTTTATTGTTCTAGCAAACTTTCCTTCTAATTCTTTATGTCCCTTCTCAACATTTCCAAGACGGTGTCTTAAACTATTGGCTTCATCCCTACAATGCTTAACGTTGGCATGTAGTTCATTATTGCTTACCATCTTGGGTTTTTCATTTTTATTTGTAGATCCCACTTTAATTTTGACTTTATATATTATATATAAAGCTTTTAATTTGATGAAAAGTAACCATTTAAAAAAACAAGAAGAATTTTTTAAACTTGATTTTAACCCAAGATATTTGTTTTAATAAAGCATCCTTTTGGATTTTAGAAAGTGCAAACAATCACAAAAAAGTGGCTATATGGATTAAAATGTTGTATGATTCCCTAGATTCGAGTGAGGAACAATGTTATCACTATCTGCCACTCCCTCCTCGTGGATGTGATGTTTGGAAAGGAAGAGAGGATAAAAAAAACTCAATTTAGATCTATAGTGCCAGGGATCAACCATGTTCCATTGACATAGCTCAGAATGAATGCTGATTTAAGTTTGGAACGCGGTTGTGGTTGTGGTTGCTACTGGCTAAGAGTAGATCTAAACGTTCATAACATCATGCCTCCCGTATTTAGTGGAATGATGGTTGGAAATGGTTTGATGGCTCTCTCACTTAGGAATATGGTGAAGGCTAGAAATAAGATGTTACACCATGATCTGGAAGGTGACTTTTCCTCATTCACCCTTCTTCTATTTGAGCAACTAATAGTTGAACCTTTTGTTCTCCAATAGGGGCAAGGATACTATGTAAGTGATTGTGAATCTAGAACTTCTTGAGTACCATGGTGAGTGTAAGTTGTGGAAAAAATGGAAATATGAGGGGAGGGGGCAGGATCACTCCCATATGTTTTGAGTTCAGGGGGAAGATTGGGAGGTGAAAATTGTATTCCACCGGGTTAGCTCGCCTGCAATTAAGTAAGAAATCACAAAGTTAGAGAAGTGGGATAAGAGTGAATATGGGGTTTTCGGTGAGAAGGGGATTCATACTGGTATGGAATAATGGATCTTAAACGTCGAGACTTCCATATTGAGGGATGCCAAAATTTCTAAAATGTTATCTTATATTGGAATATGAATAGCCTCCTTAGTGAAGCTCTTATGGACAGTTAGGAGGAGAGAAAGGATATTCTTTTATAGCATGAAGAGACTTTAAAATAGATTCGTAGGATCAATGTTAAGCTTCATCTTATTTCCAAGGAAATAACGAGGTTGGGAGATAATATCAACTTGCCTACAAAATAAACCACTGTATGGTATTCAAGGAGTAGACTTCAACAGGGAAACACAACAAGGATCCACCAATGTCTTAGGTGCCCACTATGTCAATTTCTTATGATGACTAAATTTTATGCATTTTGTCTTAACTATTTTTGTATTTTGAACAATAACTATAATAATTTTGAAAAACAATATGTCAACTATGAAAATCAAGATGATAGATATAGGAGTACTAAACAATGGTGGTTAAAAACTTTCATGTTTTTACTAGGATTTGGATGACAAATTGTTTTTTGTGGTTGGTCTCGTTTACCTAGTGGTAGACCATCCCATTAAAACTTTGTATATTTTCTTCTACAATAATATAATGTTTAGATAGATTAAAAGAACAAATGTTGTATGATTGAGTTGACAGAATGTACAATGGTTGTATGAAATGTATAGGTGGAGCGTGGTGTATGAATGATGATGAAAAGGACAATGTAAAGATGAAATTATGACGACAAAAACCTGAGTCAATCATATGGAGGGAAGGGACATGAAAGGTAGGGGTGGTTGTAAATTCACAGTGTCATTATGACAGAGAACTGCATCAGTATGTAAAAAGAACTCGTATAAATTAGAGTATGGTATGCTTTTATCGTGGTAGTGGATATATTATTAGTGTACGAATTTTACAACCATGGAAAATTGGATCTAAAACCATGTAGTGAATAATCCCTAATCACTATGGAATGGATAGTGGATTTATGCAATAATAATATATTGACTAAAGAACAATTTGATAGAACGATGATTAGAATGAGCCTTGTGACAATGAACATATAATAAATGGTCACGAGGTAAGAGGTATGTCCTTTGACCTTTCATTTAGCTTAACCACTGCTACTACTACTATTATTGGTGTTGTTGTTGTTAAGTTATTATTATTGCCATTATATTTATTTTTATGTTCATTACAAAAACCCATTAAAGGTATTGTTCAATCCAATATACCACATTGTATTATTTTTTATAAAGGGTTATTTCTATTTCCAAGGTACTTGATAACTTCCATCAACATAACCCTTACCATAAATTTGTAAGTGGGAGATTTTATGGATCCCTTATTCACTAGATTTTTGGAGATGAAATTCCTCAAATTTTACACAATGGACATGGTTGTGCAATATGGGACCATGAATGACATCCTATGGGTCATATCTCTATTAGTGGGAGTAATGATCATACAACAATGTTTAGGTGTAGAAACCATATAGGTGACATAACTTGAGCCAAATACAATTCCTATGTACCAAGCTCAAGTTATCAAATTATTGTTCTAGGTCGTTCCTCAATCAATTTTAGACATCAAAAGGGCCAACTACCCCAATACATTTGCAACAGGAGGAGCGATGCATAGTGAAGGATTTATTCCAAGTGTGGGTGTTGTCATTCCTCTGTGACTTCCCAAAAATAGAACCACCACAACATTATATATTGTGTTCAACGCTCCCGAGAGTTCAACTAGGAGGTCCTCCTCCTCTGTTTTATCCTCATCCTTCTATTCACTACAGATACTCAACAAGTGTATCATAAAATACACCAACAAAAACATTATCAAAGCTCTATGATGGTACTCCCAATTCACTTCAACACATGGTCTTTGTAGACCCTACCACAACACATTCTAAGCATGGATTCAATTCACCAAAGATGACACTTACAAATAAATCTATTTAGTGTCTCTCATACTCATGTACACTTCCTACTTTATATCTATGGACAACACAATTCCGTGTCCTTAGCGTCACCACCTTTACAACATGGAAAAGCACTTGTCCTAGGGTAGACCATTTTTTTATTTATTCAAATGAGTAGTGCACATGTGACATGACAACCTTTTCTCCTATTTTCCACCTAGACAATAGTTCTAGAACTAGTTGTAGGTAGACATTCAATAGTTCAAGATGTTCCCGTAACCTTTCTCACACTTCCTTAGTAATAATCACATCACTATTCACTATGGTTTCACAATTCCTACAAGAGTAGTTTATTTTTTCCAGGGTATGCACAAATACTTAATTTTGTCGTAGCATTGCTAGATTTACATCTACCATTCCAAATCCTAAGCGCACAACAAAAAATTTTACCCCCCTACATTTTCCATTTCTTTATACCACCAAAAATACTCCCTTGTGGCTCTTGATACTCTTAAATCATGCAGTTGAATTAATTTGTGTTCTAGTTCTTTCCATATACATAGATTCTGATGATGGCACTCTAACCGGTATTAGGAAATTCACACTTAGTTTGCTAGCAATACCTTTGCACTACTCTACTTTCACAGTGATCTAGAATCCTCATCTTCCCTACTTCCTTGTCTATCTTTGGAAAATAGAATAATCTCTAGAACTTGCAAGCAGAGCCTTTATATTCAGTGGTTTCCTTATTAAAATCGGAGGAAAGTGGTAACACTTTTGAACTAAAATGGGAGGAGTTGATATAAATAGCCAAGGAAACCCCCCAAGGACATCACACTACTCAATGCAATAGCCCCTAGTGTATTCCATGAAGTAGGTAGCTCAAGAGTCCTCTCTAAAGATGCAACACCCATTGATCTAGCTTAGTTTCTAGCCCTCAAGGGAACACCTTCTTGTTTCTAGTTGTGTTAGTTAGTAGTTATTGACTTGTGGAATGCAATTTCTTTTTTCCCACCTTTGAGATACATGAAAGAGTTGTTTATTATTTCTTTCATACCCTTAGGTTGTAGGTTGTGATGGATCCATGGTAATCCTTAATAAAATCCATTTCGCCAACATAATAAACTAAACCATTTTTCCTTGAGGCTTTGCTATCTATTGTTCTCTCATTGTTTGCTTGTTTCAAGTTTTAATTTAATGCTTTAGGGTGTGCACTTCACTTTTAAGGTTTTGTGTTTGACAAATAGTTGTGTTTACAACATGGCTATAATTATAGGGGTAAGGACAAGGAAAAGGTTGTTGGATAGATGGAAATAAAGTTAAAATTGAATCTTTGATATGTTATCAATCAAGATCAATGGTTCCACTCTTGCATATGTATTAATACACTATATGACTCACATATGTAATAAATAGTGGTTACGTGTTAATATGATATATGAGATTATGGTCTCACATGCTATGGGTGCTACAGAGTAGACTTAGTGAAAACATATTTATTTTACAATGATTATTAGTTATGTAGTTTAATTCATAATTATTTGTTTCTGTTTCCTAAGTAAAAAATGATGTGTCATGTTGGTTTTATATGCTACTGAGGTGTATAAAATTATAAATGCTAAAATGTTTTTATTTTTATTTTATTTATATGAAATTGCATTTTTGAAATGGTAAAAGTGTAGTAACTTTATAATACTATTAGAAAAACGCTTAAAATATTTTTAAAGAGTAGAGACTACACTTTTTAGTTTAAGATGATAAGATTATAGTTACATAGTTTAGCAAAAACTTAACCCCAAAACAATGAAAAATACATATTATGTCTTAAATGTTAAGACACATAATTACCAAAAGGATTTATATCATATTTAAAAGGATTCATATCATATTTAAAATGATTAAATGATTGCATTTTTATTTTCACAATTAAAGTGTTTGATAAGATTCCTTTCAAAGTTTTGATGGTTTGATATGAAAAAATTGTTATGAAAAATATTTTTCGTTGGAATGAGAAAAAAATGGATTAGGATCAGACTTTTGGGTTGGAGATATCTTGGTCTATTTGAGAAGTGAGTTTCTAATCTTGATCTTTGGATCCTTGTAGAAAACATTTGTAACGAAAATTCCAAGATGACTTGTTTTGCAGAAGCGAGTTCTGATGAAAGAGCTTTGATACCAAATGTTATGCAACCAAGTCCCAGAAATAACATAAAAATAGCAGAAATAGACTAAAAGAGAGTAATCCACCCCTTAATAATGAATAACAGAGATAAATAGCAATCCTCTTTGAGAGAGAAACCTCCTTACACAATGTACTTGTGTACCCAAAACAAGACAATATCCAATGATGACTAAATGAGAATATCTCCTTCCTATATATAGGAGAAAAAGGTCTACAATAACAACTAATAGACCCAAGCCGACATAAATAATATGTAATGCACCACAATATAAAGGGTAATGCACCACACTATATGGGATGATGTTCCATCATTAAGAGCTTAATAGGCAGGGAGGAGAGGCAGTCAACCATAATAAAAAGTGCATAGTTCGAAAAATAATTCCAATTCAATTCCTTGAATGACACGTAATGTTTACAACTAATTGGAAGAAAGTTTTGATTGATATGGAAGAAACAAAACCACCATTCCATTCATTTAGGTAAATGGATTGATATGGCAGAAATCCTGATGGCCCCTTCGTATTAACTCGGTCAAAACCGACGCATAAAATTCCACGCCTGCTCACGAAAATGGATCGAAAATGGATTGAGACAGGAGAAGCTTCCCATCCATCTCTAGATTTTATTTAGACAGAGGAACATTGAATGGACATGGAGATCCCATTGCATGCGCTTCACTATTAAAATGCAAAATGAGATAAAGTCATGCTTATAAATAATACTAGTACGCCACGCCATCCTGCTGCCTAATATTTTATTGTTTTGGATGGAATCCATCAATATATTTTTTTGAAATATTGTTTTGAATATAATTTCATTTTTCTTTTCGACTCCCAGAAGGCATGGATCATGTTTAGGTTTCATTCCAAGGTTCAATTTTAAATTGATAAAATGATAATTTTGGAATTATTGCAATTTCAATTCTTTCATAGGAGTCAAATTCTATGAGTATGTTAATATTTTATTAAGAATGTTTTTTTTTTAATATAATTTGATGGATAATTTTTTATTTTGTAATTAGTTGGACAAGAATTTTATTTAAAAAAAATTGTGAATATTTTTTAAGAATGTCTTTAATTTTTCTAATATAATTTGATAGATAATTTTTTATTTTGTAATGAGTTGGACCAAAATCTTGTTAAAAATAATTTTTTTATTATTATTGTACAAATTTTATGTATGTCTCAATTATTAAATTTATTATAATATAATGAATTTTTTTATATTATGAATTGTATATAAGTCATACTTAAAATAAAATTTTACTAAATTTTAAATTGATATAGAAATGTCAAAGGTAAGGAGATATAATACTTAGTAGTTAAGAAAAATTGCATAAAATATATGATGAAAATTAATATGTTCAAAATATATAAGGTAAATGCATAGATATCAAGTATCTAGTGTTTCTTTAAGTATGGGGTGATTTCAAACAATATTTTATTTTTAAGTTGATAGGTGATCACTTTTATTGGTGTTATTCTTTCACTTTACTGCAAAGGGTTTGTACTGTGAGTTTTTATTGAAACGAGTTTTTACTACGACATGTCACCATGAAAGGAGGGGATGCAAATGTTCCATAGCCAATAATTAGTGGGTGTAGAGAGCATATGATCCTCTAATTGTGAGTTGTCAACGTTGACCTCCATTGTGATCAACCCAACTCAATCGTCAAAAAACCTTGAAATCACCCAAATTGAGTCGGTTTTCTTTTTTCCGTGGGAATTTTGATTTGAGATTCAATCTAGCTTCCTTATGAGGGTGAGATTGATGAATACATGGATTTTTTTTAGCTTACTACAATTGGAATACAGATTAAAGAGAAACCGGTAATGGGGTCTGATGAATAGTGAAATGCTGAGGGGATCGTTGACATCATCTATATATTGAAGTTCACCAACCATACATTAAGTAGTTGTGATAGTAATACATTATAACATTAGATTTTTAAGACCTAGAAAGATCCACACACAATCACATTATGGAATACAAACTTATTTAAGAGGAATCAAAGGAATGTGTGGAGTAATTTCACATGAAACATTTAGATTTTTTTTATTAGTATGATGTTTGTAATTGAAACTCTAAGGAGTTTTTGAATATTTGATCTGACGGATTATTCCTCTTTAAAGATCCAATATGGTACAATGGTTAAATGGTAACACCTGCGACGTTTTGTGCACGATCCAGTTAAAACATCCGGCGGTTATAACGTCCATTGCGTGGTTAGTCTGACGGTGAGGCATAACCATACCGCGTAGCTCGGTGACATTTCCCTTAACAGTTGTGAAAAGGCCGCGCAGTTAATGGTTCAAAAAAATTGGACGGCGAAAAATATAAGGATCGGAGGTCGGAAGAGCTTCTTCCTTCCGCAACGTCGGAGCTCGCAAAGCTTCTTCCTTCCGCAACGGTGGAAACTTAAAGGACGTTCAGAAGGGATCGGAAGTCGTAGCGGAACGGGAGCCGCAACGACGGATAGATAAAGGATATCACAGTCCGCAACGACGGGCACAATCTTGATCGAAAGAATAACGCTTTCGACAGCCGCAATGGTGGAATCCCAAGACTTACGGAGCGACGTAAACAACGACGTGAGGTTTGAAAAGTCAAGGCAAAAATCGGGAGACTTTGCCATCTGCCGTCCGCAACTACGGAAACCAAAGTAACAATACTTTCGACTCGAAAACCAAATGACAGCCGATTGAGATAGAGCTCATCGGAATAAAATATCGGAGCCCGTTGCGTATCACTCTTCCGCAACAGCGGAAGAACAAATGACTAAAGCTTTCGATTCAAAATGCGTTCGCGCGGGGACGTTTCAAAACGGTTTTTGCAGTTTGGTACACAGTCTTGATGTCGCGTTTCAGGGAATGGAACAGATGCATTGGAAACGTTTTTGGTTCTTTGGTTCAGTTTTTACCATATGATTGTAACGTTGATAAGGAGATGAACAGCCTGTCGGGAATAGGAAACGTCAAATGCTTGGGCCGCTATTTGGCCGAATGGCATGATTCAGTCTAAACATATGGTAACAGCTGTGTGAAAGAAGGAGAAAAATCCGTTACTTATGAGGCTTAAATAGAGGAAGCTGGGGACCAGTGAAGGGGGACTCAGTTTGTTGAGAACGCAGTACATCGTTTTCTCAGTTATAGAAGCTTGGAGACTTTACTGTTAATGTCCAGTTGCTGTGATTGTAAAGAGTCGACTGTCTTCTCTGTTTTATTTGGCTTTTCTTTGCTTTGAAAGCCAATTTGTACTATTCCAGAGAAGAGGTCTTGTAGACTTTTGTCCATACCGCTGAAATTGATTTGCAGAGTCCAGAACCATTTGTACCATTTTAAAACCTTTAATTGGATCGGTTCCCATTGGAGACGGACCTGGAGACGTAGCCCAATGAAGGGGGTGAACTCTGTTATCAATTTCTGTTTGTGACTCTGTTTCTGTGTTTTCTTCCTTGTATCTATCTATCAGTGCTGTGGTTTTCATTCCTGTTCTAAGCATTTAATTTCTGTTAATGCTGTTCCATTAATTAACCTGGTGATCGCATTCTTTTACAACAAACTTTTAATGCACTAAAGTTGAGGTCCTACGGATCAATATTTATATGAATAATTTGTTCTTGTATGGTCTAATGTCTGATTTCATAATGAATCACATCATAATTTCTTTGATTTTATATGGTTAGAGTGGTGAAATTATTTAATAAATGTTTGTTTTTGTTTAATATGCAAGTTTCAAAAAAGTAAAATATGTTTTCAATTTAGGGGTTGATTTTAAAGTTTTTGGAAACAACAATCTGGGATGTTTCTAGGCCATGGCTCTATTTTTTTATCCCGAAAAAGAAAATCTGTATAATGGTATCAACACTTTTCTATTTAAAGGATGTTTTTGATGTTTTTTTATGCAAAAATAATTATTTTTATGGCTAGAGTTCTCACTCTTAGTATAGTTGTTGTTTCATAATATAAATGGTTTCATCATTTTTATCAAAACCTAACTTCAACTTTCAACTTATATATATATATATTTGAAATTAATTTAACATATGTTTTCAAATATTCAATTTTTAATATATCTTAACTAAACCTAACCCAAAACCCTTATAGAATGTAGAATTAGAAATGCTTATTTTTCACATAAAAAGAACGATATTCATTTTTTACTATATCTTGACTAAACTTAACCCAAAACCCTTATAGAGTGTAAAATTAGAAATGCTTGTTTTTCACATAAAGGGTACGATGCTCCACTATTGTCACTCAACCAAAGAGAACACTCAAGCATTACCTCCCCTTATCAAGTTTCACTTTTCTTTTTTTCACACAAATAAGACAACTTTATTTAATATGAAAAGTTGTGTCGTAGTTACAATGTATTTCTTCCCAGAGCCTGAAGTATGTTCCGAACATTGAAAACATACATTGCCTTCAAACTCTTGCTATTAGACCTCAATAATCGCATAAAACATGATTAATAGCTAGAATTTAAAATTAGAAAATAGCTTGTGACTAATTTTCAGCATATAAAAACCAGATTGGAACTAATACTGTAAACTGGAAATTGCTTGTGTCTGTTTTTGTGATTGATGTAATCAGAAGATTAGAAGATGCTCAGAATGCCATGCTCAGTACAGGTGCCCTCCTGGATCAGTTCCCACACAATCCTCCTGGGCTCTTCCTTAAGGGTGAGTTTGGATAGATGATCGGCCTCGGTATTCAGCTCTCGCATGACATGGATGAAAGAAATTGGGTGAAAGATGTTGATGATGCTTCTAGTCCGAAGGACCCAATGCTGGAGATCCAGGTTATGAAGGTTATGCTTGTCCATAGCCCAGTCGATAATTGCTTGAGCGTTCTCTTTGGTTGATTAATACTTTAATTTAAATTTATGAATATCAACGTATTTAGTTGAAAAGTTCCGCTCAAGCATTACCTCCCCTTATCAAGTTTCACTTTTCAACTAAATACGTTGATGTTCATAAATTTAAATTAAAGTATTAAAAATCAAGCAATATACATAGCTATGAGTTATCTTTGCTTTTTATTGTAAACATATATGTTTAAACCCATTTTACTTGCTATTTTTTACAACATTATTTTACACCCTCTAAACCATGACTAATAAATAATATTTTATTTCATTACTATTGCTCTAGGTTAGACTTCACAGATTGTCTTTGTTCTTTTTTTGAATCCAGGGATAAAATTTGAAGGCTTCAAGCCCGTCAAAAGCCTATTTGGTCGTCATAGAAGGCCATAAGAATATTTGACATGCAATTTTTTTTTAATAAGTAGCCCGTCAATAATGAAAGTAATAAGTTAGATATAAAATTGCAATAGAAGGGTTGCTCCCCAATTTTCCCATCCAAATTATATTGAAGTTTTTAACCCCCATAGCCTGAGGCTGGTGGGCCACTAACAACTGGACCTCCCAGTGCCAAATCACATAAACATTGTTGCATTTACAATTCCCAAAATCACAAATTACAATGTTAAATTCTTGTCCATGTGGGCTGTCACCCGTGGCATGTTCTGGTAACAATCTGGTTAAAGGAGTCACGTGATCTTACCAATCATATGATTAGAACATAAATTCTATTAAATTTCAATAATCTACGCCATTAAGTTGATGCGAACTTGCGATTACGAAGATGATTCCTTTAACCTTAGGCTGCTAGATGAATAAGTCATACATTTATGATTTGCCCCAAATCTGCGGCGTTCCTATGTGATTCATGAATAGAGCACTGTAAACTTGGCATAAGGGTGATGGCAATACATTACAACAATCTAGTTGCCCCACTTGGTGTTGCCCCACTTCAAGCTTGGTGTCTAGCAGCAGCAGGTGAACGTGTATATTCTTCTCGCTACGGATCCTGGCCAGTGTAAAATGTGATCTTGGCGCCCTCTTTCTGGATTTTATACGTCAGAGCATGGAGGTTGCGGTGGGAAAAATACAAACTTTGCAGCCACATTTCCCATTTCCCCATTTCCTTAAAGATTTCGGAATTTCCTGCTGCAGATAATCAGATATAAATGCACCTTAATCCCATCATTGCTCAGGTTTTCTGATCAAATATTCTCTCCTGGGATTCAAAACGAAGCCTCACTGGAGTTTGGGAGTGTCTAGACTTGCCACATTTTTTCAGGGTCTTCCCCTTGATTCAAACCTCAATCGACTGATCTATTTTTCTCCGATGGCATTATTTCTTTAATAATTGTATATTGATGAGCGATATGGATATGTAACCTGTAGCGTGGAGGCTAAATTCGTTATCTGGCCTCTTTTGCATCCTTTTCCACAGAATTGAGAATTTGGGGTATGCTTGCAACGCGTTTCTTCCTTCCCCGGCTTTCTATGTCGCCAATGGCCATCCAGGTAAGGCCCTCTTTCCTTTGCCAATGCTCTGTTTTATCAATTGCTTTTAGGGCATAATGCAATAGGGTATGAGGTTATGGTATTTTACAGATTCTATACAGACTTGATTGAGTGGTATGAGGTTATGATATTTTACAAGCTTAATGCTCTACTGTTAAGATGAATTTAATGAAAGAGTTCACAATTAAGTAAAAAAATTCAAATAAAAAATCCATTTGGTTAGTTTGTCCTATTTATGCTTACAATGTATGGATTTATAATTTTCCCAATAGGTTCATTAAGATTACTGTACTATCTAATTGAAAGTGGCAGCGTGATACAAATAGTGACTGTAAACGTTTGGGGTACCCCGAAATTTTGTTCATATGTGTTTTGCAGTTCAATGGATTGGTAGTGTCATGGGTGGGTTTTACTTGAATAAGGATGTCACTGTTTTATGATTGATATTAGCTGGAAAACAGTAGTTGTAAAGAGATAGGTAAAACTAATATAATTATACATCTACCTAACTGGGAGCTTTGGTCTATTTTATTTGTAAATAAAGTAATGGTTCTTATTTAATGAGAAGCTATTTTTTTTTTAAAGGTACCATTGAGTATTGTTGCAAAATTGATTTATTGTACATATTTTTTCCTATATGGAGTGGTGAAAAGGAAATTTTTCCTTTTTATACAGACTTGTGTTTAGTAGAAGTTTTTCATATTCATGAACGATGGTCATTATAATTCTGGCCATATTATTTCACCAGAGTGGTTTTCTCATTAAGGGATTCCTATGAAAAATAGGAACCGATGATTGCAAGAAAAAATTGTCGAGTACATGTACCTTCCCTTTCTACATTTGGATTGGTTTAGTTTGTTTCTGTATTTTGTTTTTTTTGGTAGTGATGGGCTCCATTGAATCAGACTGTCAAGGGTAGTTTCTTGCAAGTTGCAGGCCATTCATTTTCATTTGCACTGTGGAATGGCCTCAAACCATTCAACCAGGTCTAGGCTCTTCTATTACCTTATCTATGCCATTATTTATTATGCATGGCACTATTGATAGGTTTCTTTTGATCATATATGTATTTGTGTGAGCTACATCCATACCCTTACCAGCTAGAATCTATGCTTCATTAACTTGGCAATCTGTTGCACGTTGTATCTATGAAAATGCCTTTGAATTCAACCAATGTTTGCATGCAATTGTTTTAACTATGGGTGGGCCCATGCTTGGAAGCCTAAGCATTGTGTCTACTTCATCAACCTCTTTTGTGCGTTTTTCCTGGAAAAAACCCAAATAGGCCATGACTGGACTTTAGGCATTGATGAATGAGGTATATGCACTATGTCAGGTTAATGGAAGTTCACTAAGAGGGAAACACAAGTGTGATAACAATTGGCATATTATTTAGGTATGCATTGGAGTATATTGCATGGTTTAAATGAGATTTATTTGTTTGATTTGGGTTCTAAGTTATTATTACTGCATGATCCTATTATTCAATGACTAGCTAGAAACGCTCTTATGGTTGTGAATCCCATGTATGTCTAATACACCTAATTAGCAACAAAGAAACACAATTATGTTGCATCTGTATGAGCATTGACTATGTCATATGTTGTAAGTATTATTTCTAATCCGTGCCACATTTTTACAATCGTTGCATTCAACTCAATCTTGAAGAGTGTAAAGTAAAGAATCAACAAAAATATAACAAAGGAAAAGCTTTTAGAGAAGTTCCATTGAAGGAAATATTGTGATAAATATGAGTCTTCATCTAATCTATTTTTTCCTGAAAAATCATGATTTAATTTTAGGAAAACCTTGAAATTTTAGAAGGTGGTCACTTTAATCTTGTCCTACATTTATGACGTTTTGTTTTTGGTACAAGGTAAGATTTCAAATGTTATGGAAACTATGTTTTTTTAGGTGCAGGAGTTGTTGAGGCTTGGAAATTCGCAGGCAACAACAGTAAGGGGTTCTCCCCAGTCAACGTTCCCAACTAGCCTGTGACTGTTTGGTGTAGGGAATCCGTCCGGTTTGCGGTCCGGCTACCGTAGGTCAAGTAACAAAAATAAAAGGCTTTACCGGTTGCGGCCCAGTCCACCGTGTATATTTTTGTGTTTTTAGTTTTAAGTATGATATGCAAGTGCCTATCTAAAATGTAGATTGATTAAGAATGCAAGGAGTGGTCACAATGTGATGCGCAGGTTCTTACATCTAGTCTTAAACTCTCTCGCATCTAAATCACACACAACAACAAAATAAAACTAACTACCTAACCTATCCCTAGGGAGCAAGATTATCATTTATTAATGAGTAATGTATTTTGTACATGCATTATGAAAAATCACAGATAGCTGATACTTCTTTCAAAACACATGAACAATTAAAGATATTTGAACAACCAGATAGCCAATTGTTTATGAACAATAGTCATTACTCATAGTGGAAATCTTCATAAAATAAACTAGAGAGCATTCCTACAAGAAAATAGGCTCAAAGAGTTAGAACGATCTCACAGTTAATGGAAAAAAAATTGAAAACGAAATAGTTCCGAGCTTCAACAAATCCATAGCACAAAATTTGAACATTCCACCAAGCTTTCTCCAACATGAAAACTGTAATTATCTATTGCAAAAGGAAATAGTTCTTCTTACAATATGTCCTCACAAATCTCATTGGGAAAAAGTCCTTCTCTTATCTAAATCTTCTATATTTATACAAAAAGAACAAAATTGTTGGGCTGCCCACAAATGACTCTTGGGCTTCCCCAACGCTTCTCCTCCCATGCTTTGCTTTCATTAAGTGCTTATAGAATTTACAATATATTACAATAAACAAATAAAAGGCTTATGAGGAGGGCCCCGCTTGACTATTCAAAAACTTCTTCCACACTGAAGCCTCTGAGGCAATGTTTTCAAAATCGGAAGGTTTTAAGAAACGAATATTTATTTCAAATTTAGCAGCCCGATTCCTTATTACTTCTATTCTGGCTAAGCTCAGGCGAAGTTGGTCTTCTAGCAACTACACACTAACTGCGGCATGAGCTACTTCATTCCTTAGGGTCTTCTCGTCAATGGCTTTGATGTGCTCGATCCTTTGTCCATCCTCCTGATATCTTCTTTGCAACATCTCCAAAAACAGGCTATGCTCTGGAAAGGTATCCATTCTCTGCTCAGCTTCAACCTGGCAATGATTATACGTAATCAAAAGTCTCCTGAAGAATTCTGCACAAGCCCCCTTTTTCTTCTTGACAACCTTCTTGAATTCTTCAACTGTGTTTATGGCAAACTCCAGTAGATCGTAGTCTTTCCTCAGGGCTTGTTGAGCTTTTGATGGTAGATCTACAAGGGTTTCTTCATTTGCTTCTAATCTTGCCATCCTTCCTGTCAGGACTTCTAAGATATCCTACAATCTGTCAACAAAATATGAAGAGGTTTCCAAAATGTCTTCTAGCCGATTGTCCACCTGCAAAATCTTGCACCTTTCTTCCTCTATGGCTACTTGTAGCTGGTGCCTCTTGCTCCTTTGTGCTAGAACATGCTCCTTGAAAGGATGAAGACTGACCTGTTGTTCCTTGGCCTCTTCTAGAGATTCTATTAATGAGGAAACCTGTTCTTTAAGTTCTGCAGTCTGCCCCTAAGATTGCCTCTCATATTCCTCCAAGGCAGCTTTCTGTAGCTCTAATTCCCCTATCTTACCTAGCAGCTGCTCCTTTTTTCTCCTTAACTCTTGATATTCCTGCTGCATTTTCTCCATATTTCCTTGGGCAGCCTCCAGAGATCTCTTCTCTACTTGGAGGAACTGGAGCTCATCTTTTGAAGACTTTATTTCATGTTGTATGTTTTCAAACTTTCTTTTCAATCTATTATTTTCCCCTCTCTCTCTCTTCTCAGGGTATCTTTTAGCTGGGCAGTAGACTTCTTAGACTGTTCAAGATCAGTCATTATTCGATCCACATTGTCCTCAGAAGCATGGATCAATGCAGCCCCAACTTTGATGGTGAATCTGGGGTCCTTGTCTGTCCCATATACTATGGTTGTATCATTTAACATTTTACCTGACTGCCCCCCAGTCTCGACCTTTCTCTCAGTCCTCTACACTATTCTTTTCCTTTCTCTATCATAAAAAATAGTGTTGAAATCCGGTACCTCCTCCCCTTTCTTCTGCTCAAAAAGGATTAGCCTAAGGGTAGGGACCATAGCCTATCCTGTTGTGCCGCCAGCAGCTGCCTCAAAAATATTGAATATCACGATTACACAAGTCCTAAGCCTGACTGTCTACAGGATCGGAAGTTGATTGCTATGTCACTGCCCCTCTCAGTTTTAGCCTTTCTGCTTCCTGCTTCTTCAGTTCCTCATCCATCTTTCTTTTCTTTTCCTCCTCTTCACTCTGGGCATCCTCTTCTGCCTTTCTAGCTGCTTCCTGTTCAGCTCTCCTATTTTCTTCTTCCTCACCTTTTAGCCAGCTTTTAGCTTCCTGTGCTAGTCTCCTAAAATCTTCATTTCTTTTTCTAGCCTCTTCCTCCTCAGCCTTTTCCTGCTCATCCTGTCCTTTCCTGCCTTTGGTGGTGTTTTTCTTTTTAAATCTTCTTCTTAAGGCCGTTACATTTTTTGCATTGCGGAAAATGGATTCATCTTTATCCCAGTGGCTTGTGTATTCAAAATGTACATTTGCCTCCTTGCAGTGCTCTGCCACTTTATTTCGGGAATCATTCCTGTGGAAATTTATTTCCCCAAAATGGAATTTCCCCAATTCTTCTACAAATTCATCAGCTTTCTTCACCCTTGTAAACTTATAGCTTCCCAACCTGAATGGTAAAGGAGGGTAAGCCACTTTCTTATGTTCGAATAAAAAGCTCCCTATACCATCTAAGAAGACCTGTCTAACTGCCTCTTTGTGCACTACATAGTCAGTGGCGTATTTTGGCAGTAGTGAGGGTGCTCTGGAGCATCCATAAATTCTGAAATACAGCCCATCTTTTGTTAAGTAGTAGTCTGCATATTCTTCAATCACCTGCAATGCTTCCTCCGACATGCAGTTGCACTCTTTCAAGAAGATCAATGTATATAATGGCATGATGAAGTGCTCACACACTTCTCTATAGTGACTGTGGTACTTGTGTGCACACAGTGGCTTGTAAGCTGAGTACACTGGTGTTCTCTCTCGGTCCCAGATACACCTCAGGTTTGGGAAGGGTTGATTGCATAGTATGCAATCAATTAGTATAGAGCTCATATAGAACTCTGATCTTTTCTGGAACACCCCTCCTAATGTTGAAGCAATGCAGGCTGAGAGGCTGTTGGACACAATGTTTTCCCAGTTGAACATTGTCCCCTATTTTGCAACATAGAAGATGATAGGTACCCACTCCAACTTGAATCTTTTATTGTGGGCCCTCCCGAAAATTCTGTTCAAAATCAGGGCAATGAACCTGTAAGGGGTTCTTAGGGTGGCAGTATCATATTCCTCGGATGGCCTAGTTCTGAAGTTCTTGCCAGGCACCAGGATTCTCTTCAGTGTCTCAACTAGGTCCATCTTAATTGCCTTTAGCTAGTCTTCAGTCAAGTATACTTGTGCTTCTGGTAAGTGGTAGGCCAGTGATACATACCCAGGGCTATAGGCAACATAACCCTATTTATCAACATTTGCTAAAATCATGGTCGTTACATCTGCCCTGGGCAGAATCGACCCAATCACCTCTGAGCATGGAAAAATCTCAGGTTTGGTAGCCAGTCTCATCAATGCAGATCTCTCTATGTTTGCATATATGGTTTCCTCCTCAAAACCGGTGTCAGGTACCTCTCGGTGTGTTATGAGTCTGTAAACTTCCCCCCATTTATATTTGGGCTCCACACCCACTATGCATTTGGTATCTTCGTAAGTATATTCAACTTTAGTGGCGATTTCAACCTTGGGTTCCTCCTCTACTATGGGATCCTTCTTCTTTTTCCGTTTAGACATCTCGAATTCTGCAGAATTTCCCTGTCATACAAATAAATTGCTTTTAGGTTCTTTTGGGCCATTCCTCGATGACATTAAAAAATGGAGACAAAATGTATGAGCATTTTACCTTGTTTATGCTAAACATGATTGCCGCTATGAAAATAAAACAAATAATACTAAAAAACCAACTGTTCCCACATAAAAACAATCTGCCCAAAATGCTAAAACCAGCTCACGACCATTATTTGCAGAATCAACTTAAAATATTATGGCCTTTGCTAAAACGAAGAATATTCCCCTCCTCGTGTCAAGTAGAAAACAATCTCAAAACTCCCTCTCGACGCTATGAACTAAATCGTTCCATGGAAAAATAAGGTGCCTAATCCCAAGTGAAGGATACTGCATTGTGATAGTGCATTAGAATCACTGTAAGCTCAAAGAAAACATAAGGGGAAACTGCTACTCGCATCAAAATCCACATAGATTATGCATTCTGAATCCCTAAATTGGTCCGGGGTTCATACTCAAGTTTGAATAGTCTCATCCTAAGCGGGGAGTAACTTCAGCATCGTGCCCCTAGTTCACAAAATCGAGGGCGACCAAATTGTGGAACCAAAACCTAGGCATCTCGGAAGAAACCATGAAAACACCCTCCCCGGACGGCCAAACACAGACTGGGGGAAACTGGTGCGGACAGCGTAATGGTCGTCTGCACTGGTTTCCCCAACAGTCGAGTGCAGGCTGCAAACCCATAACGGTCGTGAAAGAAATCATCACGCAAAACCACAAACACCCCCCACCGGGCAGCAATACCGTCTATAGATTATATATATACGTTGATACGGAAACTAGGAATCTACTAACTGTAGAGGAAACAAACTGACCAAGGGAAACAAAACTCAGTTTGACCATTCGAATGGAGAGGTAAAATGGGCATAAGGGCCTACCTGGCAATGTGTTGCGCGACTGGTGGAGAAGAAACCGCAAACCTCCACGGTGGAGCCACCTAGGAGTGAGGTACCGACAGCAAGTGCATTGGTCTGCTCTAGCAATAACAACATCACAGGGAAATTGCAAAATAACAATAAAAAACAATAAACCCCAACCCACTATATACGCCGCGGTCAACCATAATTGGCAGGAAAAATAAACAATCGGGAACGGAACGGCTACGGGATCGGCGATCCTGTCAACATCGCTTCCACAATGGCGGATGACAACACAGCTAGGAGACCCGCAATGGCATTGACAGAGAAACAAATCAAAACTCACATCGGAGCTCGCGAGACTAAGGCTTTAGATCAATAGATGGTTGGAGAGCCGCAACGGTGGAAACCAAAAAGGAACCAAGTTTTGTAGACCAATCAAAATCGGAGGTGAAATAAACATGACTCAGGTGAAAAAATATCGACCAAGCGGACAACATAAATCAAACTATCGAAATCCTAGTGCTTTCTAGAGCCGCAACGACGAAAGTTGAAAAAACTAAGGACTTGCAAATCAAAACGGCGGGATCGGAAAAGGTTAATGCAATCTTCGGGAAGCTTCGCAGTACCTCCTCCGCAACGACGGAATATGTAGAGACAAATGTTCTGACGGTATTCCAAGAAGCTGCCAATTAAGAAAAACAAATAAAAAGCATCGGAGGAAATAAATCTTGGATCAGACTCGACTTCTTGTTACTTCTCCGCAACGGCGGGCGCGCAATTAACTGCGCTTCCGACTCATAGTCTCAAATGCTTCCGTCGGCAAGGAAAAATCAATTCAAACCATAAAACATCGCTGGCATCAAAGTAATCTTTGTGCAAATATCAAGCAAAACGAATTAAAGGAGGGTCCCAAAAAATTTTGAATTTTGGGAAAATGTTGCAGCTGCAACAATTGCCGACTACCTGGTGAACCCCAGATTTCTGAATCAACTTCTTCCCAGTAGAAGATTGTTTAATCATTTAGCTCATAAGTTGAATTCTTCTAGATGCTTGTATTCCTAAGATGGCAAACACATGCATTTAAATCATTGATGACAGTCCATTCTTTGGAAATGGGAACGCCAAAATATTCAAAGTCTGGATAACTCTTTTGAGGCTTAGTAGGTGAGTTTTATTTTACCTCTGTCTTTGGGTAGCTTCTAGCTTGGACACCACAGGATCGTAGCATATGGTAAACATAACTATTCATTTGTTCCTCATTCCCATGCCAACTGCACTTTGTGCCCTTTTGAACTTTTGTTATTTTGAGTCCTCGATCTGCCTTTCTTTTTTAATTTTATTCAGGCTCTTCTATCCATAGTGTCCTTTTGTGTGAGAGATGTGTTTACTTTTCAGCTCATGTACGGAGAAGAACATTTGGTAGATTTATTTTCATGTTTCTGATACTTCATTTTGATATGTATCGCTTCTTTTAGGAGTTTTGACTCTGAATAGCCTTTAGGCTTTTAAAATCATGGCATGGGATCATTTATATATAATAAACTGTTTACCTTGCTTCCTTTTCGTGGGTCTTTTGCTATCACTCCCTAGGACATCTTAGATGTGAAATGGATGGAGCCACAAAATAGTATTCCAGACCTCTTAATTCTGAGTTATTTTTAGGGGTTAAGCAGGACTTCAATGAGTGCATAGTCATTTAGGAAAACTACTTACTAGAAGAAATTCTATCATTTCAAAATAAAAATGCACAGTCTTATCCCAAATATTTCAGTTAATCAAGAACCCTGATGTTTTCCATGCAACCAAAAGTTTGCCTCTTTTATTAAAAAAAAAACCAAAATAACCAAAAACAAAAGCGGTAAATCAAAGTAAAACTGAACCAAATTATTTATGTACAAGGTCATAAAATCAAAAGATCAAAATAAAATTCGAGAACCAACCACTACCTGATCATTTCTATGCCCACCCCTAAAAATCTATCAACCTATGAGTCAAGGGGCTAGGCTTGATTGCAGACATGAGATACCTAACCGTGATCTAACTCTACTATTTTTGAAACCGAAACTATGTCTACCGATTTACAATCACTCCCATTAGCCTGTGAACATTGAAGGAGATCAGGCTGAGTGTCAGTCATACTGTTGGCTTTGTCTGATGCATGTTATCTTAGTTCAAGCTTCGTTAGATAATTCCCCAAAACAGAATTTGTAGATTCATTTCCTTCTTCCAACTTAGTGATAGTGTGCTTCATGTAAGGTTCCCTTAAAATTTTGATCCGATTTGGGACCCCTTTATGAGGCAACCATAAATGTGACCAATCTGAAGCAAAATACCCCTTTAACCTTGCGGACCAGTCTCAGTTCAGAATAAGTCCATACCCATTCAGTATGTCAGCCACCACAATATCAATAAATTGACATATCTTGTTATTTGCAGATAAACGAATGAGAACATTCTCCATTTCTCCCACTACTTTGACATTAGTTCTGTCTAATTGAGTAACTTCCCAAGCAGTAGGTTTTGGCTGCCCATTAATTTTTTTGCAAACTGCAAGTGGCATAACATTCACTGATGATCCAGAATCTACCAGACAATTATGCACCTTATGGTTCAAAATTTCCAGAGTCAAAAGGAAAGGAGGAGTTCTAGCTTTCCCTTCCCCAATTGATTCGACATATTCCTCCACAGGTTGGTTTTCAGTGGGTATCTCTTCCTCTGGTTCTTCAGGCCTTTTAGTATTTTCTTTATTAACACCTACTTGTTCTTCCATAGGCTTAGCAGGCTTGTTGATTTGCTCCAAATCTTGGCTGATAATGGTAATTTTCGGTACTTTGTCCTCAATGTTGTTCTTTGGTTGTTTCCTGACATTCTCTTGCAACTTCTTAATCTTTGAGATTATTGAACTATCTTTATTTACCAAATTCATGTCTTTTGTTGTGATTGGTATATTCTCAGGTTTAAGAGCACTTTTTTCTGTATCAAATAGCGAGACACAATCCCATAAAAACATGGTATCATTTTCTTGTTTTTCTATGGTCTTATTACCTCTTTCCTCCTCATCACTGGACTCAGTCAACTTAGAATCCAAGAGTTGATTCATTACCAATGTCATTGAATTTAACCATTGAGGAGAATTCTTTTCATAATGGGGTTGTTGGTGAAAAGTGCAAAAATTATCCATCCCTACCTCTGTCAGATTCATTGATGCTGAACCATGTGGAGGGGTCTTGAATTGGTTGTTATCTTCCCTTTTTTTGTAGTAAGGCTTATAAGCTTTATGAGCTTCTTTTTCCTTCTCCAAATCTATTATTCTATTGGAAAGCTTTTGAATCATCTTTAACATCCCCTCAAAATCATGTGATTGCTCCTCTTTAGGTTTGGACAGCAATAAGGCTCCCAAAAGTTTTTTCTCCAGATTGCTCGGGATAATCTTCTATACTTTCCTTTTCAGCCTCTACTATTTCTGCTTCTTCACAAGCCTCTGCTAACGTAGGCTTAACTTGAGCTTTTGCAAACATAGCCAAGTCAGGACCTAAAGCGGAAGTATAATACTCAATCAAAACTTTATCAGAGGGCTTATCAGTTGCAGAGAAGTTCTTGAGGTAAGCAGAAAATCTTTGAGTGAAACTATGTACCTTTTCTTTCCTTTCTTTTTTTAAAGCACCTAAGCCTTTCATTAGTGCTGCATGCGTCTTTTGGGCTGCATACTTACTTATGAAAATCCTTTCAAAGGTATCCCAATCTAGGATAGAGTTTGCAGGAAAACCAAAGTACCACAATGATGCTGCTCCTTTAAGGGTGTGTGGAAAAAGTCTACAAACTACATCCTCATGTTTCCCAGCCCTTAATCCTTCTATTTCCAAATAGAAACTTTGCAAATGGTCATCTACTACAACCTTCTCATTTGGATCAAACTTAGGCAGCAACTTCTCAAAAGCTTGAGGTAAGTCATGCAATGGAGGTGTTAGGTTCAAGGGTGATCTGGCTCTCCAAGCCGGTGGTGGATTTGGTGGGTTAGGTGGCTGATTTGCATTTACACCTGCCATGAGTCTGGGTGGCGAGTGAGGGGGTGAAGGAACAGGAGACTGCACAGGTGAACAATAAGGTGTGTTTGGGCCTATTTGATTCAAAGGCTGAAAAACCTCTTGTAATGCTCCTTCTACTAACTCTTACAAGTCTCCAACCAACACTGAATCTTCCAAGATGGGACAGTCTTTCTTCTTGTATTCTCTTTGGGGTAAATCAGGGATAATGGGTAATCCTCCAATACTCTTTACATAATCCCATGTGTGTCTTCTCAAATCATTTACCACTTGGTTGTCCACAACAAACAAATGTTCTTTATTCTCTTCAGTATTTGGATCGGGAAATAAACTGCTTTCAAAACTATCACTGGTGGAGTTATTTCGAGGAAATGGATTTCCCCGGCCAGCCATGCACTGGTGGCCCTCCTTCTAGTGCCAAAAACTGTTGAGGCCTGGAAATTCGCAGGAAACAATAGTAAGGGATTCTCCCCAGTCAACATTCCCAACTAGATCGTGACTGTTTGGTGTAGGGAATCCGTCCGGTTTGCGGTCCGGCTACTGTAGGTCAAGTAAAAAAAATAAAAGGTTTTACCGGTTGCGACCCAATCCACCGTGTATATTTTCGTGTTTTTAGTTTTAAGTATGATATGCAAGTGCCTATCTAAAATGCAGATTGATTAAGAATGCAAGGAGCGGTCACAATGTGATGCACAAGTTCTTACCTCTCTTCTTAAACTCTCTCACATCTAAATCACACACAGCAAGAAAATAAAACTAACTACCTAACCTATCCCTAGGGAGCAATATTATCATTTATTAATGAGTAATGTATTTTGTACATGCATTATGAAAAATCACAGATAGCTAATACTTCTTTCAAAACACATGAACAATTAAAGATATTTGAACAACCAGATAACCAATTGTTTATGAACAACAGTCATTACTCATAATGGAAGTCTTCATAAAATAAACCAGAGAGCATTCCTACAAGAACATAGGTTCAAAGAGTTAGAACGATCTCACAGCTAATGGACAAAAAGCTGAAAACGAAATAGTTCCTCTTCAACAAATCCATAGCACAACATTTGAACATTCCACCAAGCTTTCTCCAACAGGCAAACTATAATTATCTATTGCAAAAGGAAATAGTTCTTCTTACAATATGTCCTCACAAATCTCATTGGGAAAAAGTCCTTCTCTTATCTAAATCTTCTATATTTATACAAAAAGAACAAAATTGTTGGGCTGCCCACAAATGACTCTTGGGCTTCCCCAACGCTTCTCCTTCCATGCTTTGCTTTCATTAAGTGCTTATAAAATTTACAATATATTACAATAAACAAATAAAAGGCTTATGAGGAGGGCCCCGCTTGACTATTCAAAAACTTCTTCCACGCTGAAGCCTCTGAGGCAATGTTTTCGAACTCGAAAGGTTCTAAGAAACGAATATTTATTTCAAATTTAGCAGCCTAATTCCTTATTACTTCTATTCTGGCTGAGCTTAGGCAAAGTTGGTCTTCTAGCAACTGCACACTAACCGCGGCATGAGCTACTTCATTCCTCAGGGTCTGCTCGTTAATGGCTTTGATGTGTTGGATCCTTTGTCCATCCTCCTGATATCTTCTTTGCAACATCTCCAAAAACAGGCTGTGCTTTGGAAAGGTATCCATTCTCTGCTCAGCTTCAACCTGGAAACGATTATACGTAATCAAAAGTCTCCTAAAGAATTCTGCACAAGCCCCCTTTGTCTTCTTGACAGCCTTCTTGAATTCTTCGGCTATGTTTATGGCAAACTCCAGTAGATCGTAGTCTTGCCTTAGGGCTTGTCGATCTTTTGATGGTAGATCTACAGGGGTTTCTTCATTCGCTTATAATCTTGCCATCCTTCCTGTCAGGACTTCTAAGATATCCTTCGATCTGTCAACAAAATATGAAGAGGTTTCCAAAATCTCTTCTAGCCGATTGTCCACCTGCAACATCTTGCACCTTTCTTCCTCTATGGCTACTTGCAGCTGGTGCATCTTGCTCCTTTGTGCTAGAACATACTACTTGAAAGGTTGAAGACTGACCTGCTATTCCTTGGCCTCTTCTAGAGCTGTTGTTAATGGGGCAACATGTTCTTTAAGTTCTGCAGTCTGCCCCTAAGATTGCCTCTCAGATTCCTCCAAGGCAGGTTTCTGTAGCTCCAATTCCCCTATCTTACCTAGCAGCTGCTCCTTTTCTGTCCTTAACCCTTGATATTCCTGCTGCATTTTCTCCAGATTTCCTTGGGCAGCCTCCAGAGTTCTCTTCTCTACTTGGAGGAACTGGAGCTCAGCTTTTGAAGACTTTATTTCATGTTGTATGTCTTCAAACTTTCTTTTCAATCTATTATTTTCCTCTCTCTCTCTTCTCAGGGTATCTTTTAGTTGGGCAGTAGACTTCTTTGACTGTTCAAGATTAGTCATTATTCGATCTACATTGTCCTCAGAAGCATGGATCAATGCAGCCCCAGCTCTAATGGTGAATCTGGGGTCCTTGTCTGTCCCATATACTACGGTTGTATCATTTATCATTTTACCCGACTGCCCCCCAGTCTAGACCTTTCTCTCAGCTCTTCACTATTCTTTTCCTTTCTCTATCATAAAAAATAGTGTTGAAATCCGGTACCTCCTCCCCTTTCTTTTTCTCAAAAGGGATTAGCCTAAGGGTAGGGACCATAGCCTGTCATGTTGTGCCACCAGCAGCTGCCTCAGGATCTTGAATATCAGGATTACCCAAGTCCTGAGCCTAACTGTCTACAGGATCGGAAGCTGATTGCTCTGTCACTGCCCCTGTCAGTTTTAGCCTTTCTGCTTCTTGCTTCTTCAGTTCCTCATCCATCTTTCTTTTATTTTCCTCCTCTTCACTCTGGGCAACCTCTTCTGCCTTTCTAGCGGCTTCCTATTCAACTCTCCTCTTTTCTTCTTCCTCACCTTTTTGCTAGCTTTCAGCTTCCTGTGCTAGTCTCCTAGCATCTTCATTTCTTTTTCTAGCCTCTTCCTCCTCAGCCTTTTCCTGCTCATCCTGTCCTTTCTCACCTTTGGTGGTGATTTTCTTTTTAAATCTTCTTCTTAAGGCCGTTATATTTTCTGCACTGCGGAAAACGGATTCATCTTTATCCCAATGGCTTGTGTATTCAAAATGTACATTTGCCTCCTTGCAGTGCTCTGCCACTTTATTTCGGGAATCGCTCCTGTGGAAATTTATTTCCCCAATTCTTCTACAAATTCATCAGCTTTCTTCACCCGTGTAAACTTATAGCTTCCCAACCTGAATGGTAAAGGAGGGTAAGCCGCTTTCTTATGTTCGAATAAAAATCTCCCTATACCATCTAAGAAGACCTGTCTAACTGCCTCTTTGTGCACTACATAGTCAATGGCGTATTTTGGCAGTAGTGAGGGTGCTCTGGAGCATCCATACATTCTAAAATACAATCCATCCTCTGTTAAGTAGTAGTCTGCATATTCTTCAATCACCTGCAATGCTTCCTTCGACATGCAGTTGCACTCTTTCAAGAATATCAATGTAAATAATGGCATGATGAAGTGCTCACAAACTTCTCTATAGTGACTGTGGTACTTGTGTGCACACAGTGGCTTGTAAGCTGAGTACACTGGTGTTCTCTCTCGGTCCCAGATACACCTCAGGTTTGGGAAGGGTTGATTGCATAGTATGCAATCAATCAGTATAGATCTCATATAGAACTCTGATCTCTTCTGGGACACCCCTCCTAATGCTGAAGCAATGCAGGCTGAGAGGCTGTTGGAAACAATGTTTGCTCAGTGGAACACTATCCCCTGTGTTGCAACATAGAAGATGATAGGTACCCACTCCAACTTGAAGCTTTTACTGTGGGCCCTCCTGAAAATTATGTTCAGCATTAGGGAAATGAACCTGTAAGGGGTTCTTAGGGTGGCAGTATCATATTCCCCGGATGGCCTAGTTCTGAAGTTCTTGCCAGGCACCAGGATTCTCTTCAGTGTCTCAACTAGGTCCATCTTAATTTCCTTTAGCTATTCTTCAGTCAAGTATACTTGTGCTTCTGGTAAGTGGTAGGCCAGTGATACATACCCAGGGCTATAGGCAACATAACCCTGTTTATCAACATTTTCCAAAATCGTGGTTGTTACATTTACCCTGGGCAGAATCCACCCAATCACCTCTGAGCATGGAAAAAGCTCAGGTCTGGTAGCCACTCTCATCAATGCAGATCTCTCTATGTTTGCATATATGGTTTCCTCCTCAAAACCGGTGTCAGGTGCCTCTTGGTGTGTTATTAGTCTGTAAACTTCCCCCCATTTATATTCGGGTTCCACACCCACTATGTATTTGGTATCTTCGTAAGTATATTCAACTTTGGTGACGATTTCAACTTCGGGTTCCTCCTCTACTATGGGAGCCTTCTTCTTTTGCCGTTTAGACATCTCTAATTCTGCAGAATTTCCCTGTCATACAAAGAAATTGCTTTTAGGTTCGTTTGGGCCATTCCTCGATGACATTCAAAAATGGAGACAAAATGTATGAGCATTTTACCTTGTTTATGCTAAACATGATTGCCGCTATGAAAATAAAACAAATAATACTCAAAAACCAACTGTTCCCGCATAAAAACAATCTGCCCAAAAGGCTAAAACCAGCTCACGACCATTATTTGCAGAATCAACTTAAAATATTATGGCCTTTGCCAAAACGAAGAATATTCCCCTCCTCGCGTCAAGTAGAAAACAATCTCAAAACCCCCTCTCGGCGCTATGAACTAAATCGTTCCATGGAAAAATAAGGTGCCTAATCCCAAGTGAAGGATACTGCATTGTGATAGTGCATTAGACTCACTGTAAGATCAAAGAAAACATAAGGGGAAACTGCTACTCGCATCAAAATCCACATAGATTGTGCATTCTGAATCCCTAAATTTGTCTAGGGTTCATACTCGAGTTTGAACAGTCTCATCCTAAGCGGGGAGTAACTTCAACATCATGCCCCTGGTTCACAAAAGCGAGGGCGACCAAACTGTGGAACCAAAACCTTGGCATCTTGGAAGAAACCATGAAAACGCCCTCCCAGGACGACCAAACACAGACTGGAGGAAACTGGTGTGGACAGCGTAATGGCCATCTGCACCGATTTCCCCAGCAGTCGAGTGCGGGTTGCAAACCCATAACGACCATGAAAGAAATCATCACGCAAAACCACAAACACCTCCCACCGGGAAACAATACCATCTATAGATTATATATATACGCTGATACAGAAACTAGGAATCTACTAACCGTAGAGGAAATGAACTGACCAAGGGCAACGAAACTCAGTTTGACCATTCGAACGGAGAGGTAAAACGGGCATAAGGGCCTACCTGGCAATGTGCTGCACGACTGGTGGAGAAGAAACCACAAACCTCCACGGCGGAGCCACCTAGGAGCGAGGTACCGACAACAAGTGTGTTGGTCTGCTCGAGCAATAACGACAGCACAGGGAAATTGCAAAATAACAATAAAAAACAATAAACCCCAACGTACTATATATGTCGTGGTCAACCATAATCGGTGTGGAAAATAAACAATCGGGAGCAGAACGGTTATGGGATCGGCGATCCTATCAACATCGCTTCCACAACGGCGGATGACGACACAGCTAGGAGACCCACAATGGCATCGGTAGAGAAACAAATCAAAAATCGCATCGGAGCTCGCGAGACTAAGGCTTCGGATCAATAGATGGTTGGAGAGCTGCAACGGTGGAAACCAAAAAGGAACCGAGTTCCGCAGACCAATCAAAATCGGAGGTGAAATAAACATGACTCAAGCGAAAAAATATCGACCAAGGGGACAACATAAATCAAGCTATCGGAATCCTAGTGCTTTCTAGAGCTGCAATGGCGAAAATTGAAAAAACTAAGGACTTGCGAATCAAAACGACGGGATCGGAAAAGGTTAATGCAATCTTCGGGAAGCTTCGCAGTACCTCCTCCGCAATAGTGGAAGATGTAGAGACAAATGTTCAGACGGTATTCCAGGAAGCCACCGATTAAGAAAAACAAATAAAAAGCATTGGAGGAAATAAATCTTGGATCGGACCCAACTTCTTGTTACTTCTCTGCAACGGCGGGCGCGCAATTAACTGTGCTTCTGACTCATAGTCTCAAATGATTTCGTCAGCAAAGAAAAATCAATTCAAACCGTAAAACATCGCTGGCATCAAAGTAATCTTTGCGCAAACATCAAGCAAAACCAAAAAGCTGAGCAAAATGAATTAAAGGAGGGTCCCAATTTTTTTTGAATTTTGGGAAAATGTTGCAGCTGCAACAGGAGTATAGGAATTGCACATTATAACACTAAAAACTAAGATGAAAAACCTGATTAGAATGCAAATCTCGGTTAGAAGGTGTTTGGAAAAGAAACAATTATTTTTCACTATACATGTTATGCACAACCTGATTAGAATGAAAAAATTGGTTAGAGCTTACAGGCACAATGCCTCTATACAATTGATGCGAAACCAGATCTTTGTTTGAAATCTTGAACTCAACACTACGAGAAAGAAAACTATGCAGACAGAGGCAAGTAAATAAATAAGGATTTGGATGCCTCAACCATTAACCTTTGAGGATACAAAAATCATTAAGTTGTGATGTAACTAAATTTTATGCTAAAGCTCCTCTGAAACAACCTCGTAATGTAAAAAAGTGGTGAAAGATGATACTACACTGTACATACCTAAATCTGGACTCATATTCATCATCCATTCCTAAGCCCCATAATGTTTTTTGGGCTTTTGAAATACTTGTATTTGTATTAAAACTGAGCACAATACTGACTGAGTTGGTCTTGGATTCCCATATTTATAGTTTCCTTGCATGTGCACACCCTATGCATAGCTCTATTTTATATTCAATGATCAATATGGGCATGCTCTTTACTGGATTCCATCAAATCTTTGCTGTTGTAAGTAGCTCCCAAATCCTCATCTGCAACTACGGGTGTCTGATTGAGATCAAGAAAGGAGAGCTCCTCTCCATCATTTAAGATTCCTTGATGATGGGAATCCATGGGGATGGAGCTACTCTTTGTGGTTATCTTTCCCTCGATCCAATGGCACCTCTTATGCCCTCCCAGAGCCTGCCTGAATCAGAAAAGCTTATGGAAAACAGAGCACTCCTGAGTAGCCTTGGCCTTAATGTGGACAGTCTTCACAGTCTGGGAAGAAAAATGGTGAATTTTCAGATGTCCTTCCTCAGTAACGATTCCCTCTTCCTCATCTTCCACATGGCCTTTGACTTGTTTTTCAACAATCTTAGACATAGTAGATGATGCAAAGCAACCTTTCACATTTATGTGACTAACTCTATGACCCCCCAGAGCCTGATGAAAATTGAACACCTTTTTGCATTTGTTACACTTGTATTTCCCATTGATTTCTCCAACACCCACATTAGAATCACCCCATAGATATTCACCATCATTAAGAGGCCTAATCTTAATACTGGTAGGCTTATGCCTAATGCGATGCATAATGCTAAATTTTTGCATTTCCTTGATCCTTGTTGTTTTACCACCATATGAATCCTCAGTACTTCCATCAGATTCAAACTTGGGTATCATCCACTTAGCAACCTTGGACCTATAGACAAACTCCCATGTCATCTCCCTGCCATCGTCCATAGATCCATTGGCATTGCCACTACATGCAAGCATCACCAAAAAGCGTGCCATATCTCTGTCCTCAACAAGTTCTTGAGCTGTTGCCATTGCTTTGGCATGTGGATCTGCTTCTTCTCCTTAATTTTTACTGGGAGGGTGCTTCCTACCTCTTTTACCAGTCACAGACCAGTTGACAAGGGTGCTTCCTGCCTCATCATCATATTGATACTATTGAAAGAGCTAGTGAAGGTGTGTAATAGAAGGCATTCAACTCCTCTGCACTAAAGTCGCTCTTTTGCATTTGTCATCTTCTCCCAACTTAGAAGGTGTTTGGGTAAGAAACACTTTGAATGATAAACAGTGTTAGTCTAGAATCGTATAAAAAGAGCTTAATTGCTGCACGGTCCTCATTTGGCAGTCTTTATTGATTTACCGAGATTTTTGGTAGCAGGGCTATCATATTGTCATTTTTTTCTATAGACTGTTGTTAATAAATACTGAAATTTTGATGTATTATTATGTTTTCAAATAAAAATAATAATTTATTTTTACATATCAACCCTGAAAAGTTCAATATCTCAGAGCCCTTCAAAGTGAAATGGGACCCTTCCCTTCAAATTTGATCCCTTCAAAGTGAAATGGGACCCTTCCCTTCAAATTTGATCCCTGCTTGAATCCTTTACAACGTCCCCTGTGGTATTTATATATTGATATGGTTTAAGATTGGGCTGAACGGGTATATAAGATAATGTTACATGTGCACCATTCAATGTATTTAGTAAAGTGTTAACCATCACTATTTTGAAGCTTAGCTTATTGCATTGCCTCACCCAATACAATATCATGTTAAATGAACAAAATCCAAGTTAGGCAGTTAATCTTATGTTAACTGAACATGAACAAAATCAAGGTGGGTAACGGTTAAAATCACACACCAGTGGTCATTTTTTTTAATAAAATTATATGAATTTAGATCTCATAATATTACTAGCGTAGATCCAAATCCTAGGCTCTATCAAGCACTGAGATGGATCAAATCTCTCGAGGTGCAAACCTTTTCTTAGGTATCCATTGATTTGATTCAAACCAAAAGACACATCTTTTTATTTAAGGTCCACATATAATTTTATTATTATTAATATTTAATTTTATTTATGGCCGACATATAATATTTTTTATTTTGTTAGGAATGAACATTGCATCATTTCCCCACACATGGTTTTAAAACCATATGCAAGGCCCTCCTACAATCATGGGTTGTTTAGGAGGCCTTGCACATGGTCTTAAAACCATTTGCAAGGCTCTCCTAAACCATGTACAATAAAACCACGGGTTGTTTAGGAGGCCTTGCACATGGTTTAAAAAACATGTGCAAAGCCTCCTAAACCATGTACAATAAAACCATGGGTTGTTTAGAATGCCTTGCACATGGTTTTAAAACCATGTGCAAGGCCAACATTTTTTTGCGAATAATTCAATTTTGTGTTTTTTTCTTGACCCACAACATCTCCCCCATATCAGATTGTTTTTGTGGCAGACATTTATTTTGGCCTATTAGAAAATTTATTTTTTATTAATAAAAATAACTTTACGAAAGTGATATTATTTTTTATTTTGTGTTACAAAATCTCTCCCATAATATTCACTATCACTATTATTTTTTGCGGACATGTTACAAACGTTACATCACCTTACAAGATCTCTCCCATAATATTCACTATCACTATTATTTTTTGCCGACATGTTAGACATGTTACAAACGTTACTAACGTTACATCAGGTTACAAGATCTCCCCCATACTGGGTTGTAGAGCGCCTCTAGGCCCAATTATTTTAAATGATAAAACATATTATAATTCAGTTTTATGAAGATAACGTAAGTAAAAACCAGAAATTTCAAATTAGAAAAGAAAATTTAGTGGATGGAAGCATTGGAATTTGGTTTTCATTCTATTGTTATATTTTTTTGACGTTTTGGGATTTAATATTACTCATTGTGAAAGTTTTTGTTTAAAATTTTATCCTTCAAATTTTGTTTAAAATTTTACCCTTCAACTATGACACCAAATGATGTTAAGAGTTTTTTGTTTTATAAAAAAAGCATAATAAAATAAGATTTGATTTATAAAGATAAAATAGAGCCAAATAATGTTATACTTGATTTATTTCCCAAACCTAAGACAGACAATAAGACTAAGACCTAAAGCATCTACCTATAATTCAACAAAATAATTACTAATATTCTAGCTACAAAATGCCCCAAGTCCTAAAGAACCAAACCCACCTCCGTTCGTAGCTCCAACCATTCCAAGGATTTAAACCCCATTCCTTTGTAGAGCAAGGGCAGTCTAAAGATATAAAGGTAAGTCCCATAACTCTTAAGCTTAGTAGAGCTAGTCCGTCCAACACTTAAATAACCTTTTTATTACATTGAAAAATAGTGAGAAATTATATTACAAAGTGAATCTACTTTTTTAACTAAGACAATCCATCTTCACTTCAATAATCTATATAAAATAAGAGAATCTATCTTCACTTCACTTAATAATCTATATAAAATAAATATTAAATGAATAAATGATGATATAATACAATGTAAGACTTGTTTAAATCACTTTAAGACTGGTTTAAATAGTTATTTGTGAATCATCTGAAGGATGCAACGTTTACTATTATTTACTAGTTATTTTTCTCAGTATATTTGTTTATTAATTATTTATATATTATTTTATGTATGTAACATTGTTACTTTTTGTTGTTGTTGTAATCGTTTCTCAAAAAAAATTGTCACATTTTTAGGTTCCTTCTTAGAATTTTTTAGCTTTTGGTGCTTTTTTAGACTACTTTTGTTCCTTAAAGTTTCATTCATTCACTTAGTTTTATTTTGAACAAGTTTGAAAAGCTTTTTGCACTAATTTAAAATTTATCTTTTTTTTCAATGTGTCCGAAGGAGTCATTGAGTTGATCTGACACGTCGTAAGAACTTAGCCTTTCCATCCGATGTCTCCCATCTAGTTTTTACTTTATTTTTTCCCAAGGACTAATCCTTCATCGGAACCTTTTTGCCAAGTTTCTGTCGATAGTGTCGACGAAACTCAAGTTTTGGAGCCAACAATATCGGCAGGACTCCGCTTTTTTAGCCGATATTTTTTCATCGTAACCTTTTCATGAGTCTAGCCGACAACAGAAATCGTGTTTTGAAGCCGATGTGTTCGGCAGAACTTACCCTCGCTTTCTGACACGTTTTATTGGAGGTTTATCATAAGTTGGTCGAAGGTTGTCACCGAGTCTTGCCGATGGTTTTAGATAAACTCATCCTTCACAATCGATGTGCTCGACGAAGACTTAGCTTTCATTGTCGATCAAAATTTTTCTTGGGAGTTTGTCGACGTTATTTTTCGGTAGGGTTTGACAAGTTCCTGCCAATGGTGTCGACAAGACTTCGCATGACCAAACGACACTGGCACAGGTGACTCATTTCTTCACACTGATGGGTTTATGTTCTAGGTGCCAAAATGGTGATTTCATCTATGCGCCATTAATTACACAGCGACTGCATTTATTGCGTTTTCAACGATTTTTTCTATTTATAAGCACGGTTGTTTTTTATGGTTCGTTACCATTTTTTTACTCTGTTTTGGATGCATCCAGTTGTTGATTACCATTTGGAGCCTACAAATTGTTGCGCCAAGCATCGTATCCTCGTCAGCGTTTTCCAGGTAGGACTAAAACCTTATCTTCGTCTTTTTGGGTTAAAAGAGGGCTTGAGTGAACGACGTTGTGGAAATTTGGGGTTACGATGTTAGGTTTTTCACCATCACTATCCGCAGCTGCATTTTAAAAGACCAACGCCGACCCTATAGGGTTTCGTTTTGACTTTCCCAAGCACTGGAAGTTTCCCAAGCCTGGTTGCATTAGAACCTCTGGCATCGTTGAGTTTTTTACCGATCTTGCTAGATCTGTCGTTGTTGTTGCATTTGTTTTGACCTTCCAAGCCATAGATATGATGGTGTCGAATCTCTGTGGTTTTGTTGAGGAATTTGTGGTAGGTCGAGTGTTTCATCGACTGTGCCTCATTTGGTTTATTTTTATATGCAATGCTATGGGAACAATGGGTAGTTTTGTGCTTAGAGGACCATCATTTTTTAAACCTGACCTAGGGTTTCTGTTCAGAAAGAGTACCTTTTTCTATGGTAGGCGCTGTGATTTAAGAGGTTTTCATCAATTTCGGGTCAACATAGGGTTTCGGATTTCCCTCAGTTTCAAAATACAAAGCCATTATTGCGTTTTTCTTTGATTGTCTTCTTGCATGTAAAAGAAAAGCTAATAAAAGGAAGTTCCTACGTCTTGATATTAAAACCGAATGAATACTGAACATAAATGAGCTTGGAAATCCTTGTGTAGGGATTAAAACTAGATTTGATTATTCTTCTATAGCTTGACCTAAAAATTCAAGATGAACGCATTAGAACATGTAACCTAATCCCAAAACAACATTTACACTTGCACCTTCATTAATAAGTTTCATTTTGACCTAACCTAGACACATTTGCTGAAAATAGAAAATGTTTGAATAACCTACGAGTGTGTTTTCTCTACCTCGTAGAGTTGCTTTTGATTGATAGATGATGAACTAGTAAATATATCTCTGTTCTTTTAAGTACTGACTACAATATTGTTTTTTGAAAGAAACCAAGATTTTTTATCTTGGATTTTCACTGATATCTTGCAATATTAACATTGATGTCCTAGCTTCTCATTTTAGTTTTTTTTATGTTGATGAGATTACATGTTGCCTGGACTAAGGTATTTCTTGTTGTGGTCATGTTGCAGTTTTAGGGTACACCTCACAACATGATGAAGAAAGTTGGAAAGAAGAAGGCCAAGGCTGCATAATATGATTCAGACGTAGAAGTTATGCCCAGAATGGATATTATTTATGAGGAAACGAAGGCTGTTACAAGGGCTGAACAGGAGTTTCAGTGGGGACATATATGTCACATGATAAAATTTAAGAGTGTCCCAGATGCGGGTCTGGAAGATATACCTTTATATGAAAACATAAGGAAATATGGTATCACAAAGGTAGCCATGCACCCCGAGCTCTTCCCTTGTGCTAAGGTAATTGGATGGATCCTACCCCTAGCTGACGCATCCACCATGATTATTTCCAATACCGAAGGGAAATCCTTTGCTTCCTTCACTCATTCCTATATAACCAAGGCCTGCAAACTACCCACTCCATAGACTATGATGACAGATGGTTGGGTGAACAGTTTAAGTTTAGACTTCTTTGAATTTTCTAGGCAAATGATGGTGGCAGGAAAGCAACTACGCCAGAAAGCATCTGGAAAGTATGGCATTGCAAGTTTACACACTCCCTACAGGATCATAGCCTTAATGCTCAATAGGATTTTTGGCAGGGCGAATGGAAGATTCTACAAGATAGGTTGGATCCCTTTGATACATCATGTGGCTATGCAAGGCACCATTTTTAATTGGGCAAATATTGTAGCAAACAACTTGTCATCATGTATAGTTGTTGCTCAAGGAGGCCTGACTCAAAGAAAGTCAGAGTTTTACGTGGGGTCTTATTTTATTGATTGTATCTTATGCCTACACCAATTCCCAAAGCTTAATTGCACTTGGAATGACACCAAAACGCCCATCTATACTGCCTACCAAATTATGTGGGCACATAAGTAGGTAGGCTATTACAAGCTCATTTGCTAGGAGTTTTTGATGCCTTTGTATGTACTGATTTTCGTCAAGGACCCGAACTGTCTGTCTGAAACTTCCATGGAGGTCATCTATGAGTATGGTGACTATTTTTTATCAAAGGAGGGTACTTACTTAAGGATGTACAGAGGATCTAAATCCCTGTCATTGATGCCTAGGTATACCACTGATTATATAGTTCACAAAGACGCAGTCCGGCAGCTATACATAGATGGAATAGGAAACTTTTTATTCGATATGAAGAAGGTTGTTTTTCCACCACTTCCATTCTGATTGGCAGCTATAAATTTGCAAAGGTAAAAAATTCCCCGGAATTTGTGAAAGATCTAGAAAAATTCCACTTTGAGGAAAAGAGTTTCCATAGGAATGACGCATATGAAAAGGTTTCAAAACATTGGGCGGCTGTAGGAGTCCATTTCAAGTACTCTGATCATTTTGACAAAAAAGAGGCAACATTCAGAAATTCCTACAACATGACCGCTCTGAGGAAGCGGTTCAAGAAAAAGAAGATCAGCACCAGTAGAGCGGTTCAAGAAAAAGAAGATCAACACCAGTGGAGGCAAAGGGAGCAGCAGTATAAAAGAACAACAAAATCCACAAGAAGAGGCTGCAAATAAATGGGAAGAAGATGCTCGAATGCTAGTATAATAAGCTAAGAAGTTATTAGCCGAAGGGGCTCAAAGAAAAAAGGTAGAATAAGAGAAACTACAAGCAAAAGAAGAATGACTTAAAAAGGAAGAGGAAGAAAGGCTACAAAGAGAATCAGAAGAAAGATTGTGAAAAGAAGCTGAAGAGTTAAGAAAGAAGGAACAAGAATACAAAGACAAGGAGAGTATGGACCGGGATACTACTCAAGGTAACCCAATAGATCCTCTTGCTTCAACAAGTGACACAATCACAGGAGGCCACCTCCCTCTTGCAGAGTTGGGACCAATGGCTTTCACTCTGTCCAAGCATCATGCAATGGCATGCATGGATTGGGTATTCTTCGATACAAAGAAGAAGACCATTGTTCGGAGATCGGAGAAAAAAAAAAAAAGATTAAAGGTTGGTACACATCCTGATGTAGTCACAGTGGCTGAGAAAATCTCCATGCAAGGCCCCAACCAAGATCCAAAGTTAATGGCATCAGTCAGCATCACAGCCACTTAAGCGAATGCCAATAATATCGACAAATTGATGGAAAATGCAGATCAGTACAAAGAAAAGATGATAAGAATGAAAGACACTTTGGTTAAAGAAAGAGGAGAAGGTTGAGAAATTAAAAGGAAACATGAGGCAACTCTTTCAGAATTTGAAAGGATCCAAAAGGCTCAATCTTTAGAGTTGGAAAAGGAAGCATTGGAGCTCTTGGTGACAATCATGGAAGGGGAGAGGAAAGACTTTGAAGAAAATATTTATGGACTAGAAAAGCAGAAGTATGCAACAGACAGACAAACAAGTGAGCTAAGAACCCAAGTAGGAGAGCTAGAGGTACAAAACAGCTCATTGGAAACTCAACTTAAGGAAGCAAATGAACAACTTCTTGATATTACTCCCTTCCAGGAGCAAGCTTGCCTAATCTGGAGGAAAATATATTGATTCCAATTAAAACTCGTAGAGGAGGTGTACAAGATCAAGCAGGCAGAAGCAAGATTGAAGGAAATTTCAGTGGTACCAATTTATTTCAAAACAAATTTATTAAAGGTTGCGGAAAATGTTCAAGGCTAGCTGACCTAGATAGAAACTAATTCAACATTCCCTAAACATTTTCCACAAAAGACTGCAGAAGGATTGAAAATAGAATTAGAACTCTTAGATTTCAACAGCAAGTCCTCTTTGAGATTGACCACTGGGGTCGAAAAGAATTTGGAAAGGTGCATGGATTTCTACAAGAGAATGTGCATAACGCATAATAAGTACTAGGCCTCTCCGACAGCAAAAATCTAGGAGGTTCCAGACAAAGATGAACACCTTAAATAACTCCAAGACAGATTGCGTGAGGATGAACTAAGCATACAACAAATTGAAGGCATCACTGAAAAAGCGGTAAAATACTGGATTGCACAGGCCTTGGTTAGTAATTTCCTCTTGGAAGACCTGTACAGGGTAACCCCACCCAAAATAGAAGAAATAAAGTCACAATTGGTTGTACACAAAGTGACAGTAAAATTGTTGGAGCCTATAGACTACAAAACTATTGTAGCAGAAGCTAATCCATGGGGCGAATTGAATGAGAGACCAATTGGACCCACTTGAGATTTTGTCTTATCTACATTTGTCACTTTATGTAATTTATTTTATTTTATTTTCATTTTCCTAGTGCAAGACACTAGAGGACAAAATTTTGAAGTAAAAAAGGTTGGGGTAGTCAAAGAGTCATTTGTAAAAGTGCTATAAATAGGAGTCGAGGATAAATTAGAAGGGAATTTTCACTAGCACATATATGCTCAATTATTTGTGGAAGAACTATGTTTTCTATGACTAAAGAAGACCATTTTGCTAGGGGAAGGACTGTACAAGTTTTCACGTGGATTGTGTGGAGTGCTAATGTTGAACTACTTCTTATTTAGCTGCTATACAATTGTGATATCGTTCTGAACTAATGACTTATTTCTGCAATGACGAGTGATTTTACTTTTCAGTGGAAATCTCGTGCATATGTTGAGTAATGAATGTTTTAATAAATGCAAAGCTATCTTTGTTTATTTTTTCTACTGTAACTATGTGTGTGGAATTTAATCAACTATCTGTTGAATTCAATATGCAACATTACAGTACATTACTCTGTAACTTTTAAACATTGCTCCCTTTGGGGATAGGGTAGATTAGTTTAGAATAGACTATAATAATTTGTATCATAGCTATTTTACGTTCGTAGAAGTGATTGAGGAGCAAGAGAGATAAGACAGGAGGTAAGAACCTACGCATCACTTGTGAGGATTTTGCTCACCAGTCACCTACATTTAGCTTAGGCACTTGAATTTTATTCTAAGATAATAAAATCACATAAACGGTGGACCGGGCCACAACCAGTAAAATTCTTAAACATTTTAATTATACGGTATTCGAGTTTCTAACCAAATGGGTTCCCCACACCAAATGGTGAGAAATCTAGTTGGGATCGCTTAGTGGGGAAAATCCCTACTGTCGATACCTGGAAATTATTCCAGGCATCAATAGTTTTGGTGCTAAAAGGAGAGAAGCCAGTGCATGGTTGGCATAGGAAATCCATTAACAAGAAATTATTCCAATGGAGGTACATCTGAAACTAAGTTTCCTAAAGAACAAGAGAGAGTAGGTTCTGAAGAAGAATGTTCAGAACGTCTATATGTTATTCCGTTTGAAGAAGTTAATCACTTGAGAAGACATACAAGATCTTACGTAAAAAATCTTAGAGGATTGAAAGCAATTCCTACATTACCTAGAAGGCAGGCTTCCAGGAAAGTACCTTCTTATACTGAAGATTTGATATTAGTGGAAAACTTGGAAGAGTTGGTAGATTTATCCATACAAGAAATCCTTCAACCACTTGATCAGTTGGGACCGAGTTCTCCTACATTTCAGTCTCCGCTAACTTCACCTTCACAGACTCCACCACAGACTCCTCGTCGAATTATGGTTGCAAATGCTAATCAACCTATAAATCCTAATCAACCTGCATGGAGAGAAAGAACACCACTCAACTTGGCTACTCCATTGCATGACTTGCCTAAGAACCCGGAAAGGGCTCTACCAAATTTTGACCTTGGGTAGGGCATTTTTGTAGAGGACCACTTGCAAACTTACTATTTAGCTTTGGAACTTTTAGTTGTTCAACATGAAGATGGTGTATGCAGGTTTTTTCCACATACCTTTGAGGCTAAAGCTTCTACTTTGTTTTTCAGTTTACAAGCCAATTCCATAACAGATTGGGATACCTTTGAAAGGGTGTTCAAAAGCAAATTTGGCAGTAAAAGAACCATCGCCACCCTTACGAAAGAATTTCTCTCTCTGAGGATGGATAAGAAAGAAAAGGTGCAATATTTCAACCAAAGGTTTGCTGCTCATTTGAGTAATTTCAGTGCTACAACAAGACCAGCTGAAGAAACTTTAATAGAATATTATACTTCAACATTTTGTCCTTCTATAGCAATGTTTTTCAAGAGAGCAGTTAAATGTACATTGGTGGAAAATTATGAGGAAGCTAATAAAGTAGAAGCCGAGCTTGACAGTATAGCAAAACATACTTCAGAACCAGAGGTAAAGACATTTAGCGCTAAAAAACCTTTGTTTCTAACCAGACCTAAGGAAGAACATTCGAATGAATTAGAAAATGTGCTTAATATGGTACAAAAGCTATCAAACAAGATAGTAGATCTAGAAAAGGACAAAGAAGCTAGTTCATCGAAAAAACACTTCAAGCCTTATTTCAAAAAAAGGGATGAAAGTGGACTGTCTCAACTGCGGAGTGGGATATGGGCAAACTAAAACGCCCCGTTTTCTTCTAGTGGTATTTCCATAAAACCGCTTTCACTTTCACCGGTGGTTGTTTTCTGCCCCACCTGACATCTCTATATCCACGTCAAATCCTACTTCAGAGATCTGTTGTGGTCGCCCGAGGAACCATTAGGTAGAGCCACATTGTTGTCACCTGAGGATCCATTATGGTGGGATTAAATGCCTTTACCTGCCTCTCCATCCCTCCCAAGTTATTTCAAACAAATTTTAGACGTACAGATTCATGGTCCTTTGCGCTCTGCACAATCCAAAGTCGAACATGTATGTGGAAGTGGATGTGAGTTTGTCTTGATAAATAGCTTGGAGGGAAATCTGCATATTTGTTAAAGAGCTGGTAGGTCATTGGAAATGGATCTAAGATGCACCAGTTGTATTGAAAACTATCACCACAAAGATGCCAAATTTACCATATAGATACATCCATCTAGTTGGTAGAGGGCATCAGATGCTTGGATTTGAAGAGGCAAAGGCACTAGATCGTTGTGTGAAATGATTGCTGAGGTAGGTCATCGTCCACATTAGATCTCTGTGCACTGGTATTGAGAGTCCAGATTGTTGAGTGTTTGTTCATTTACCTGCTGATGCATGTTTGAGGCCACCGTCAAGAGAAATGCGTGCCATCTCTTTTCACAAAATCATATCAGATTCAGGTTTCATCTATTCATTCTCATATCTGATCATAGAAACACTTCTTAGCATAGGGCAATGAGGAGCTTGGCAAATGCAGGCATGGTTGCTACTTTATCCATAACAGGATTCAAACCCAGTTGATACGCTGCCTAGAAGTAACAACGAGCTGAAGAGTTTTGTTGTCATTGAAGCACACATTGAATAGGTATTTATGGTTGAATTTCTGAATCGTTGAACAGGTCTGAATCGTTGAGCATATCTTCTTCTATACAAAGCCCCACAGGAGGCAGGGGAGCAGCATTCAAAATCAAGCCCTTCCCAGAAGTGTAAAGTTAAAATTGCCAAAAAAAAAAAAAAAAAATCTAAAAATTTTACCCTTCCAATTAAGAAGGGCATAAAATTGGAGGGGTGGACATTTCAAAAGAAGGCAACATTGAAATTATCCATCCATATAAATTTCTCAAGATGTTGCAATTTCTATGCTATAAAGTTCAACTTATCATTTAAAATATTGGAAATATGATAAATTATAATCACTTGCTCATTCATGTCATGCACTCAGTGTTTAGTTGTGTAAGATGGTCAGTAAAAATTGATGACTACACGGCACTAGCTATCGAGATGTGACTCTGACTCTCAAGTCACTTGGGGCTGCAATCTAAAGTGTGGCAATGTGTCAACAACTACGGCTATAACAAGAAAGAACAACTACTAGTCTACTAGTAGGCCCGAAACGAGCTCAAAGCTTTGTTCCTACTACCTATGTGAACCTCGCTACCAATGTCCACTCTTTTTTCGTCAAAATGAAATTCAAATGGTCGGTTTGATAAGTCCTCCTCTACAAGACTTCATTTATTTCATGAATATCACGGACTCACGACAACTATAAAGAACACTCGATGTCATGCAAATACAAATAATGGCATGTAGCTAGGATCACAGTTTGTGCAGAAGCCGATTTATGCATTGTTATAGAGAGTCGTCACTGGGCACACGATATGGAGAAACAATGGTGATTAATAAAATTAAAAAGACAATTGTTGGCTCAAGAATAGTCTTTAATTTGATGGGTGGCATGATCGTAATGTAATCTCCCTCTATCCTTCCAAACATTTGTGGTTTCTCACAACATTTTTCCTCAACGCTTCCAAAATACATATAAAAATGACTTGTCTTTACATCCTCTTCTCTTTAAATCCTATCTCATAGTCATAACTAAGGATTATTATGTATGCACATACTCGCCTTATAATATGAATTGGATCAAGGCACAAAGACAACCATAAAATATTAAATGTGTCAAGACGCAAAGAGTCAGACACAACTATAAGTAAGTCTTATATTAAATTTACCATATAAGTCTTTAATTAACACTATCAACTAAGATTTGACACATTGGATTGTTGTGATCTTCTTATCACTCCTTACCAATGTGATTGCAGGGCATTCTTTGAAGGTGAAGTCCAAAATTTAGTAGGTCTTCTTCCTCATTATCATGTCTTTTGGTAAGACAATAAAGAGGGTAGTGGTCTGCATCAGCATGGAAAACTATTTCAATATAGTGGTTATGTACATTAATTGTTTTCATTAAATAACTTAAATTCCTACTTGTGACTATCGATTCACTTAATCATGGACCAGTACAAAACAAAACAAATTTTAGAGCCCCGAGCCCTTAATTACTCACACCTAGAACTTTCTCAAATCTAGCCATTAATAAACTTCTTTTGGTATTTTGTTTCAATTTAAAAGGTGGAGTGTTGAAACTCAGACATGCAATGAGTTGCAAGGGTTCAATTGACTTAGGCTTGATTCCATTGCCCCTCCATCCCATACATGTATGCTTTCATGACAAGTGTTGAACAAAAAAATTTGATGCCCCAACCCTGGTTATGCCAGCTTTGCTAACTTGCTTGGTATGTAGGAATTTTTTTAATGTTTTCTAAGTTGTATTATTTTTTCTTAGGTGCCCAATCCTTATCATTCTTGCATCTCTCAAGCTTGGATTTCATGTGGATGCCCCAATAATGAAATGTCTAAGTAGGTTTTTTGTATAATGAAGTGTGATCAAACTCGAAAAAATACAATAGAATAGTTGTTATGTTACTGTAAAATTAATGATACACAAATGACAACTTAATGTGTTCAAAATAAGTTTCATTGAAAATATATCATTTTTTCATGTAGATATTAAGGGGTGCTTAATTGTTTAAAATTGTAAAAATTTGAAAACACAATGTGTTGTGTTTTACATTTTTTAGTAAAAAGGTTTAGTTAATTTATACTTGTCAATTAAAGTACAATTATTTATATTACCCTTCAACTATGAAGGACTCAAAGAATAAATGCCCTTCTAATTGAAATTAAAACTCACCCTTCAAATTTGATAACTGGAGGAGAAGAACATCATCTTCTGCCCTACAAATACCCCACATAGAGGCTTCAATTTCAGTATGTCCCATTGAGCTATGCATAGTACTGAATTTTGATGAACGGTTTTGGCAGGTCTTTAAGTTACATTCTTTCAAAGGGATTCTCTGCCAGATTTGTGGTCACACCCATTTGCAAAACCTCACTATTAATAATTATTTGAAAGACATCAAAACCTATAAATCCTATGGAAGGTGTTTGTATTTAAAGGCAATGTATGCATTATTCTTTTTGTTTTGTTAGATCATGGCGGGTGCTCTTGTATCAAGTTCTCAAAACCGGGAGCTTGAACATTCAAAGTATTTGTATTTGTGGATCACCTCCTATACTTTATTTTGAGAGATGGTGTGTGTCCTCGATAAGGATAGGCCTATGATAGTTCTGAGATATTTTTATAATATTTTATTATATATATTATTTTCAAATTTCACAATGGACTTTATGAAAATTTTGTTTTTATTGTTATTTCATGAACCAATCATAGCTGTAAAGGATTTTTTTTTCCATTGTTTTGTTTTCTCTTTTAATGTTTGGTTCTATTAACAACAAAATTGTTTTCTATTTTAATGTTTGGTTTTATTAACAACAAAATTTAGTGGGGCTTTTAATCAATCTTATTATCCTTGTCGTAGGGAGGTAATATTGTAATCGATAAGCTATTGACCGTCTATTAACCATTATTTTGACCAAAAATTGATCTACATTTTGTAAAGTAAACATCAAACATTATAAAATAATCATGTGCAATCATTTCAGGCAATTCATTAGTTATGAGCTGCACAAAATATTTTTGCACTTTATTCAAGTAAACCATCGGTTTGAAGGTTTGTATTATTTTAAAATATCTTAAATCTATTTTATTTATCATTGCATTGGATGATACCTTCATAGTCTTATTTCTAAATGATGACAGAAAAGACGGGGGTGATGGTGTCACTTAATAGTTATTTCCAACTCAGCTCCTTACCATCACGGAGCATTAGATGGATTCGTAGTGCAACAAACTCCATACCATCTACCATTAATAAGGTGCTTACATACGATAAGCCTTAACCTTTATTGGAAGGCATATATCATTAATAAGGCGCTTAAATGTCATACTGCAATTTTTAATGTACTCTGAAGGTGCTTAAAGTTTTTCACTCTTATATCTTGTATGTGTGGCATGCATAAAATATTTTGCTTCATTATTAAAAATATATGAAGATTAAACACGCTATTATTTTTCATGCATAAATTATGGAACCTTATTTGTTTATTTTATTATATATTTTATTTTCTAAATACATGATTATGATTACATGTTTTATGAGTATAGTTCTTTTTCAATGGCCATAACATTAAAGTTATGCATGAATGCATATTTTGTTCATAGGATCAATTTCATTTTATGATTTTTCATTCATAGAACCAATGTTCTTGTGACAAATGTCACGAGTGCGTAACTTGCTTTATTTGCAACTTCAGTTTAATCAACATTGTGTTCTACAACATCTCCCCTATGTCTATGTCTATATTGCCATAAATTGTACAAGCATTAAGCAATGTTTTGTGCACAATGTCAGAAGACATAATGGCATAGCTCGATCACCAACAAAGAAGATCAATTATGCAATTATAGTAATCGACAATTGACGTACTACCTTGAATTTACCACATATAACAACATTGTAGATTCTTACAACTGTATTAGTTGAGCGGCAGGGACTAGCTATTTTATAGCACTTGTTATTTATGGTTTTGTATTCTATTTTAATGGTTTTGTTTTATATTTTAATGTTTTTGGTTATGTTCTATTGATAACCAAATTTAGTGGAATTTTTAATAAATCTAATTATTTATGATTTTGTATTCTATTTTAATTTTTTAATTTTGGTTCTATTCACAACGAATTTTAATGGAGATTTTAATAGATCTCATTATTTATTGTTGTCAAAATTCCAAAATTTTTAAATACAAAAAAAAAAATCTATATACAAAAAATCATATTAGAAAGCTCAGGTTATTATCAACAAAACTTGATGCTGGTGAGGAGAGAATAGAGCTCTAATGGCCAAATGATTCAATACAGTTGTCCTTGCTAGGTGTTTCCAATGTCTATGAGCTCTGGAGCATGGTCATACTCTCATATATTCAGTGTTATCTTAGACTGGTTTGATGCCCCTCATAATGGCTTCAATTCATTTGTTAAGCTTGGTATCGTCCTCCCTATACTAGTTGATATCTTCTTGAACTTTTCTAAATCCATGTTAAAGGGTTTCATAAACTCTTCTAAATCCTTGTTAAAGGGCTCCATATTACTTGTGTGGAACTCTAAAGTGAATATTGTAGAGGTTTATTTTCTTGAGCCTTTGAACCCCCTCCACCATAGTAACTAGTATTTGTAGGTTGAGTAGATGTTTCTATGACTAACAGGACAGAAGTATAGTGAGTGCAGTAAGATGAACAAGGATAATAAAATCTTGAGATCTAATGGTTTTTAATTATAATGGTGAACCATAATGTGATCGATGTTTAACTCAGCCAGCTTATCTGTAATATTGTTTGCGCTTGCAATAAGATCATATGTGACATTAGTGAAGGGTAGAATAAATTCAAAATCACATATTGTGTAATGTTGGCTTACACCTGCTTATTATCTCCATCCATTCATCCTTCATTTCTAGCATGCTTTTAGTCACTTCTCTCTTATTATTTGATTTCTATTCTCTGCCCAGACATACTTCAAAGAATATGCAGGGCACTGCCCATTCTTTACTATCGTTTATCTTACTCTCTTTATTTGACCTTGAAACCATTTTACTCTCATTTATTAATCTTGAAACCAAAACAGGAGCTCATTTTTTGTTTATAATTATGCAATCCAACCATAGTTTCTCGTACTAGTTTCTAGCACTATTTGATTATGCTAAGGGATGCATTTATGAGTGTTTCGGCATTCAAGCCTGAGCTAGGATAGCTGCTTAGGTTTTGTCTAGACATTATATCATCCTTGTTGGTTGAGAGAGAATATGTAAATTGTGTTTGGGTCGAGCCACCTGTCCCACAACATTGGGAGAGACAAGTTAGCAGTGTTTTTACCAATTTTAGCATATGCCAAATTTTAAAAAAAACACCTCTTTTTCAATCTCAATCCATACTCCAAATCAAGACAAATGCAAGACTAAAATGAGGTTATTTTAGATGCAGTAATCATGCCTTCCACAATGGCTGGAGGCACTACACTTGGTTCTTATTAAACCGTTAGAATGATACTTCCCCTAATACATACATGTAGGCAATCATGGCTATTTTTACTGCTCTAATTCCTCAAATAGAACTGACCATCTTTAGCCCTGTTAGGATCTAAATTTATTGTTGTACCTATTGGCAACTCCTGGAATGTTGAACCAAAGCTTATTCAAGCATCAAGATTATCTCAAGATGTATGCAAACACAATGTAAGCTTTGAATTGGTTGCAAATCAAATGAGATACTTCTTAATCCTGGTAGAATAGATGTGCAAAATGTTTTCCCAATCTCTACAAAATGTTGGTGGAATTAGTTTATTGTGATAATGGTTATGCATGAATTTAAATAGAGGAATGTGTACCAATACCGATTTTGGAGCCCACATTAGCAGGAAGACCAACGCCTGAAGCCTGTCTTTTTTATAAAAATCCTTGAGCATGGACAAAAGATAATTGGGAAGGCAATTTATTTTTGTTTTGTTCAGAAGTATACAAACTTGGATGTTAAATGTGAATAATCTAATGGCACAACTTGTGAAAGCAAGGGAATTCTAAAATGTTTCATTTGTAACAAGTTAAACAAGGGAATATTGGAGAATGCAGATTGTTTGAAATGTATTTGTGCATGTTGTGGATGATTAAGCTATATATAATGATTTGTACAGTTGCTTAATAATTCTTTCTAGCTATAAGTGGAATTGTGCTCTAAATTTTTTAATTGTAAATCATATTTGAGCACAAGGTATGCATTGAGCAAATGTCTCTTTTTTTTTAATTGTAAATCTTGTTTGAACATAAGATATGCATTGGGAAAATGTTTCCTTTGGTTATGTTGTTAGTTAATAATTTTCCCATAAGCTTTTGGACTTGAATGTGCATGTTTGTTTATAATTTTCATGTCACCTAGTTTATCATTGTGATCCTATCACCAGATAAATAAGCTGGCATCTCACCTTCTTTTTTATACTTTGGCATGGTGTCTTCCTATTTTCTTAAATCAATTGCAGGTCATGAAGAGCCTTGAAGATTTACTTTTATTTTTCTATACTTGTGCAGAGAATTCTCTCAGTGAAGTTTCATTGTTTTCAATATATGGATTTATCTCAAAAATTGAACTTCAAATATTTTCATGCTTTACACTTTTTAAAAGGAGTCCTATTATAGGGATGCAAATAAGAATGTTGGTGAATTATCTTTTCAATTTGTAGAAATATGTGCTTACTATTTTGACAAATATTTAGTGAAATTAGGAATAAATATATCCTTATAATGTCATTTTCGTGTGATAATGCATGGCCATTTGATTGCAATCTCTACCATTTGTATAATGATGTGCGACAAACTGTACCATACATATTCCATATTCATAATATTCTTTTCATTTGTTAATAAAGGTTGATTGAAAAATTGCAAGGAATATATGATGTGTTTCTCGTAAGTTGGCTTATTATTTGTATGAGCATTCAACTTTGTTCTAGTCTAAGGCATGTCATTGGTTTCTTGGGTCTCTGTTTGGAGAGGGTTGAAATTTTCAAAATGAAGGACCTGTGATCATGTGAGATTGTTTGCACAAAATCATTTTGGAATGAAATCTCCATGGATGCCAAGGGCTAATAATGTCATGCCATGCACAATTTGAAATGAAATTTCTTATTTGTTCACCACATAATATTTTTTTAAACGTAATTAAAAAAACACAATAATAAAACCCAGATTCAAAACAGGTAAGACTTTAAAGATATATTTATAATTATTGCAAAGGGCATAATGATCCAAATCATACAACTTTTATAATAATAAAAAATACTGATTTCATTTTAAACAAAGATTGTCCAAAAACAATAAAGAAACCATAGATCTTAGAGTTTTGACCCTAGCTCTTTTTCCAAATGTGAAACGCCCTCCATGGAATGAGGGCTAGGTCCATGTGATAACCTCCCAAGAGAGTGGAATGCTCCTCCAAATGGTGGCTCTAGTCCCTCACTCAATCACTATAACATGAGTAGGTCAATTGGCATTTCATTATTTTAATAGAACCAATAATTTTGTTGAAATTTCTTGTGCTAGATCACGTTATTGTCTATCAATATGAACTAGCACACCCACAAGTAAAGTGACTGCACAACCAACTAGTTAGTTTTGTGAAGATAGTTGGTTGTTAAACAAAGGATAAAATATATAATTTTATATCTGTTATTTATACCAAATGGTTAGAGTTAATACAAGTACAAAACAAATACTATTTAATAAACAAAAAACAAAAAACTGATATGAAAAAACAAAAACAAATTGTTACCAGTTTCTTGAACCAACCTTTAAGTGAAGCTTATTTAAATCTTAATCAAGATGCATTTAAGCATAACAAGATACGACGCCCATGAAATAAATCCATGTTGTACGCTTGTTACACTTGGTTAATCTTGTTGATCCACTTAAGCAAGTCCAAAATCTAAGATAATATCTAAATGCCTATCGGCATAATTACCCAATACTATTCTAACTTAGTTCTTTTTCCAAATGACATTATATGTTTGAATCTGAATTACTATGATTTTTATATAATGTTTATGACAGCACAAAAACATTTTGGCCAAGATGTTGGGAAAATAGGATCCAGAAATTTCAGAAATTAAGGGATCCCTTCTGAAATTCAATTATGGTTGTAACATTCATGAGATAATGTTGGTCCTTTGAAGTGTTGTAGGTTTTTTTTAGCAGTGGTTTTGATGGATTTTTTCCTGCTTTCGAAAATAATAATGCTAAACAAAAACGCCACCTACAAAGCAACAACCAATAAAATAAAGAACCAATATCAATTTAAACTCCGGCGATATTAACTTATCGGTTATATTAACTTACGGTACAAAGTTTTTTTTATCAATGTAGAGATGCATTTTAAACTCAGATCCCTATCTATTGAAAGCTGATGAGATCATATCTAGTCGTTTAGGTCAATCCATGTATCATGACAACTTGAGTTTGAAGCACAAGAATCCTAAACAATATCACATTTTAATAAGTTATTATCTAACCCCGGGCGATTGTTTTTTCATAGACTACATGTTGTGAACAATTACACATGAATTTAAGTCTGGGTATAACAAAAGGCATATGTCTGTCGAAAAATCGTTGAAGCTTTTTAGTTATAAATAAGGATAAACTATACATGAAATGAAAGGTCAGAGAGGATGCACTAAAACTGCCCCACATATTGGATACAAACGACATAGACCAAGTTGTGTCTACGTCTCAGCTTATAGAGTTTAGATAAGAAAAGTTGTTCCTATCTGTCCTTGCAAATTTCTTAGATAACTAAGTCAAGATCGTTTGTGGGCAGGGGAAGAATAAAGTCCAACCCCTAGGGCGTCTACCACTGTAACGAGCTACATGCCTTTCCAAACTCTGAAAAGGAAACAATTAATTTTATCATCATACATTATATGAGATCCAAGAACTCGGACTTGATTTCCTCCTTCACACATAGTTAACATATGTTTCATATCCAAACTATATTGTTGGGCCCAGAAATGGCCCCTTTTTTACCATCCTTATCCACCTCTTTTTACCTCATCCTACCCTATTGTGCATGCTAAGCCGATATTTTTCCCTCCATTGGCTCCTCAAGTCACAAAGGTATGGTTAATCATTGTCGTATTTTATTAATGCTTAGGATTGTGGTAATCAAGGCTCTACATCTTAAAATATGCTAACATATGATGGTTTATAAAGGTATTTCGAGATATAGAAAATGCAGGTGTAGCAGGCCGAACGTGCCAAGGGAAGGATGGACATTCATTGCTAAAACTGTTTGCCATCCATCCCACCGTTGCCCAAAGAACGCAGCCCCAGTGTATTATTCCATGCAAGCTGTACAAGGGTAGCTGTAACAGATTGCGATAGATTTGGAGGCAACAGTGTGCCACTGCTCAAAAGTAGCTGTGATCTGCGGGATATATGCTCAATTAATCAGGATCATTATTTATGGGTCAAATAACAGCATCCTTATATTTTCTACTCTCATCTTGCCATGACTGTAACAGTTATTGTAATTGAGGCAGCCTGAAGATCAGAGATCTTCATGGCTGCCCAATAATAGGGACAGGATGTTATGATTGAAATTGTATAAATATGGGTAGCTATTCTGAGCCAGGGGTTGAACCCTTAACTAAATTATTGTATCAATTGTGACTGAGGTTGCGTGATTTATCTGCCCTCTTTAATATAAGTAGTTACTTCAGATCTCAGTGTTTTAACGTGTGTTACTTCCAACAACTCTGTGTGAAGGCTGGGCCCACCTTCCCACAGGGATTGCTGAGTTAATTAGGAATTATAATTATTCTATCGTGTGATGTTGTGATAATTTCCTTTCCTCATAGTAAGCTGCAACAGTTATTGATTTACAGTGTGTTATTAATTGCATCTCTTGGAAAGTTGCAGTGGTATGGTGTGACATTCGACTGTATAGGTAATTGTCCCTTATGCAATTGTGTGGTAGCTGTAATAGACCTGTTCATCCCTGGATCTTTCAATTGTTGTTTCTATAGATCTTTACAGTTTGTTCCTTTGTTTTTATAGTTGCATAATTTCATTCATGTACTTTGAATTCCTAGAATAGCTGAACTCAATTCATGTCTTCTAGATTTCTAGAATAATTAGATCAAGATAATTGGGTGAATCATTAGATTGTTTGGCAATTAGGATTTCATCTTCTACAAGAGTAATCTAAATGTGATTTCTTGAATCTTTCAATTCTAGATTAAGAACAATAAAAGGTAATTGTGGCTGTATCCTTTAGAAAGTAAACTAGATTAAGTGGATCTTTGGGATGAGCGTAGCTGAGCAGAGAATAGGATTATTTACTTACAACAATTCAGTGTTTAAGCATATATAGTGCATGTTATCCTTTAAATAAAAGACTTCCATGGGTTGACAATAAATATTGAACACTCTATTTGTTAGCTGTAATTAACTTGAATATCGGGTGCCCAACATTTTGGCGCCGTTGTCGGGGAGGATAAGTATTAAACACTATCATAGTTGCATCCTGTACTTGTTTCTATTCAGTCTTCTTCAGGTTTTTTTCTTTCGTTTGTATGATTTGGGTTGCATGAATACAAGAAGGGTACAGCATGATCATCTTATAAATCCCAAAACCCCACAAAACACTAACGTTGCAGGTGGTCGAGGTCGTGGGCGAGGTCCAGAACTGGGGAGAAGAACATTCATTGACGATCTGGTTGATAGAACCAATTCTTCTACCAGGGCTATCTATCAGGAAACACCCATCAGAAGAAGCCCTGCCAATCTTGGAGAGCTAGCGTCAGGTTCTACAATGGAGAACACACGAGGAGATGCAACACCCTTGAATACCCCTGCAGAGGAGGACATAGTTAGTACTGCAGGATCAACTGATAGAGATCTGATTTATCACATTAACGGGAAGGTTGTAACTGAGGAGGAGTGGACACAGTTCCATCAGAAATTTGTCGATCAATGGAAGAACAAAGAGGAGAAAATAGAAGAAGATATGAGTAACAGACATGAATCCGAAGAGGAAGAGGTAATGGGAGAAAATCATCATCATGAAGGTAATTCCCTACCTGAAGGGACGGTGGCTACACTTCAGTTCCCAATTCAACAACCAGAAGGGATACCCCCTATGAAAAATATATCCCCATCGGTGTTGCCCCGCTTTTATGGAAAAGCGGCAAAGGATCCAGATGAATTTCTTTTCGAATTTGATATCCTCTGTTGCAGCTATGACTACACCACCAACGCAGAGAAGCTGAAACTCTTCGCTACCAATATAAAGGACAATGCATTACGTTGGTTTATGAGCCTAGGGGGCGGAGCTGTCACTAATTGGGACAGGATGAAACAGGTGTTCCTGGAGAAATATCAGGAGTGTTGCAATACCAAGGATAAGAGAGAAGAATTGTTTAAAATGGTACAGAAGGATGATGAAAGTCTGGAAGATTTTGTGGAGAGGTTTTTATATAATGTGCAGAGAGCTGGACAGACTAATATGGGGTTAGATGTGCTCAAAATAATCCTACTTTGCAAGATTAGGGATGATTTCCTAGATATGTTAAAACTGTTAGGAAAGGGGGATATCTCTAAGGAGTCTTTCGAGAAAATTGTGGAACTGTGTAAAAGGTACTCCAGGGGATCTTCCAGGAATAACAGGCGGGACAAACGGGACAAATTAGAATGTGATGTCTTCGACAGAACTCAAAAGTCATCTAATTGAGGAGCCACCCGTGTAGAGATAGGAAACCTCCTCAAAAATTTCAAAACAAAAATGATGAGCTCTATCTCCTCAGAAATAAATGTCCTGAGGGAAAAGCATAAGCAAGCAGTAGAGGATCTCACACTAGGCGTATTCTTCCCTCGATGTAGAAAGAACCACCCTCTGAAGGAGTGCCCGCTCGACAAGATAGAAGTGTGTCAGCTGTGTGAGCTGAACCATGACACAAAAGAATGGCCATCACTACCCCAAGCGAAGGCTTTTCTGCAGGCATCAACTCTAGAGGTGGAACTAGCTTACTTTATGGCACAAAAGAAGCCCTGGCAGCCTCGAAATCAAGGTATGACTCCAGACTCGTTTCCATTTTTGAATAACATGAATAATTGGAATAATATGCAGCACATGAATACACAATTCCCTTCATCTTATTCTAATCCTCAATGGTACCCCTCTCAACCTTCAATGCAAAACTTTAACTCCTGGAACCCCTAGGTTCAACCACCTCATCCACCACAGCCACCACACCAACCAAATTCTTGGTCTCCTGGATGGAGGAATTTCCATCCAGGGAACCAGTTTCCTCAACAGTTGCCACATCAACCATTTTCTCAATAGCCATACCCTCCTCAATATCCCCAGCCTTATCAGTAGTCGTAGCTACAACTTCAGAACAATGTTGCCCCCAATATGCCGATACGACCTCAACTTCCTGCTCAACCTAATCCTAACCCAAATAATAAAACAATCCATCAATTTGAGACTGTCAACATGCTCGCTTACTCCCTTACTCCTGTTCCCTACAACGATATCCGCTTACGATCAGGAAAGGTAATGGAGCCTTTGATCATTGAGGATGTTCCATCCCCTATGCATGAAGAAGGGGTGAACCCACAACATTTATCTAAGGTGACCCTATCATTGAAGATGTTGAACATCCTTCTAATATGTCAGTTGAAACACAGAATAATACATCTATCGACACACATCCTACCTAGCTTATTAGGCAACCACCGTACCCTGAAAGATTAATGCTACCAAAGGTAGTGGGACAACCTCAATTTAAACTCTTAGGAGAGTTAAAAAACCTTTCTGTTAAAATTCCCCTCCTTCAAGCTCTTCAATAGTTCCACCTCTTAGGGACATAGTGAAGGAAGAAATTCAGAAACTCTCGGAAGCAGGATTTATATATCCCATTTCAGACAGCGAGTGGGTGTCCCCACTCATAGTAGTACCCAAGAAGAATGGTAAATGGAGAGTCTGTGTGGACTATAGAGAGATGAACAAGGAAACACAAAAAAATCTTTTTCCCTTGCCTTTCATCGATCAAGTACTTGACACCTTATCCAGGAATAAATTCTTCTCCTTCCTGGATGGGTTTAGCGGGTACAATCAGATCCAGATTGCTCCTGAAGACCAGGATAAAACTACCTTCACTTGTCCCTGGGGAACTTTTGCATACAGAGTGCTCCCCTTTGGTTTATGCAATGCACCAGCAACATTTCAAAGAGCTATGATTGGCATATTTTCAGAATTAGTTAATGATAGTATGGAAATTTTTATGGATAATTTTACTCCTTATGGCAAAGATTTTTAAGAAGCATTGAAAAATTTGGAAAAGGTTTTAACTCGCTGTGAACAGACCCAACTCTCTTTAAGCACTGAAAATTTCCATATGATGATGAGTGAAGGAGTAGTATTGGGGCATTTCATCTCTGCTGATGGCATTCAGGTGGATCCCTCAAAAATCAAGGTAATAAAAAATATACCTACTCCTGTAACTCAAAAATAAGTGCGAAGTTTCCTAAGGCATGCTAGATATTACTGAAGATTTATAGAAAACTTTTCCAAACTTGCCTCTCCTTTGTTTTCAGTGTTAATGAAGGACGTGCAATTTTGTTGGAATGAGGCTTGCCAGACAGCATTTGTTAAACTTAAGGAGGAGCTATCCACAGCTCCCATCTTAAGAGGACCAAATTGGACCCTACCTTTTCGCATTTCTTCAGATGCTTCTAATACTGCCATTGGAGCAGTTTTAGGACAACAGGATGGTCAAGTACCTTATGCAGTTTATTATATTAGTAAAAACTTAGCCCCTGCTAAACTTAATTATATTGTTACCGAGAAGGAGTTCTTAGCCATTGTTTACTCCATTAACAAATTTCGACATTATATTACTGGATATCCTACATTTGTACACACTGACCACTCGACCATCAAATATCTAATGAATAAACCTGTTACTAATGCCATGGTGACTAGGTGGATTTTATTATTACATGAGTTTGATATTACCATTATAGACAGACCTGGAAGATAAAATGTTGTCGTTGATTTCTTATCTCGTTTCACTAACAGTGATGATAACTTGCCTGTTGAGGACTCTTTTCCAGATGAACACTTATTTGCAGTTTCAGCTCACTCCCCTTGGTATGCAGATGTCGCTAATTACTTGGTTGTAGGAAAGCTTCCGGCACATTTGTCCAAAAGAGAAAAGAGGAAAATTATTCAGCAAAGTGCTAGGTATGTTGGGTAGACGGTCATCTCTTCTACACAGGCCCTGATCTTGAGATCAGAAGGTGTGTAAGAGAAGATGAAATATTCCATATTTTGAAGGCCTGCCATGATGAGCCTTGTGGGGGGAATTTTGCAGATAGAAGGACAAGACACAAAGCGCTGAGAATGGGTTACTATTGGCCGACCCTTTTCAGGGATGCAAAAAGATATGTCAAGTCTTGTGATAGCTGCTAGAGGATGGGCCAGCCCAATAGATTAGATCGAATGCCTCTTCAACCATAATTAGTGGTTGAACCCTTTGATAGGTGGGATTTAGATTTTGTTGGTCCTATCAGACCTCATTCCAAGCAGAAAGCCTACATCTTGTTCTATACCGACTACATGACGAAATGGGTAGAAGCTATGGCTTTGGTGAAATCCAATGACTAGGCTGTGATTGATTTCCTGTATGGTGAAATATTTACCCATTTTGGGGTACCCAAGGAAGTGGTTACCGATGGAGGACCGCAGTTTGTATTGCATCAATTTGAAGCTTTACTACAGAAGTACCATATTCAGCACCGGATAGCTTCACCCTACCATCCCTAATCCAATGGCCAGGTGGAAAGCACTAACAAAGTCATTGAAGCTATTCTTACCAAGACAGTTAAGAACCATCGTAGAGATTGGGCTGACAGACTTCTGGAAGCATTGTGTGCATATCGTACCACTTGGCGCAACACTACAGGTTTCTCTCCTTATGACTTGGTGTATGGGAAAAGTGTCGTCTTCCTTATTGAATTTGAAATTAAGAATTTGAAGACATCCACAGAGGTAAACCTAGATGTAATCGAAGCCCATAAGAGAACATTGAATCAATTGAACGAACTTGACAAGAACCGATTAGCCTCTGCAGATCAGGTTGTATTAATTTAGCAACAGAGATCCAATTGGCATTACCGATTCATCAAAAAGAAATTCTTATGCGAGGGAGACTGGGCACTATTATACGATTCAAGATTCAAAAGAAACTTCAAGGGTAAATTACGCACAAGATGGCTGGGCCCATACCTAGTAGACAGAGTATTTGATAATGGTACGGTACGCCTGGTAACCATTGATGAGAACCATGCACCATTATTTGCTAATGGTCACAGGCTGCAACTGTACCATAAGCCCATTTCAAAGGACACATTTACCTCACAGATTGCAGCTGATCCAGACTACCAGTTAGCACAAGGGCAGGGATTTTTCTCTGCCCCTGTCAATCCTTAATTAATCGCTGTAAATCTTATATGAATCTTTGTACATAAATAAATTGTTTGTTTTTTTTCTGCTATTGTTATCTTTTTCTTTTTCACTTGATCTGTTCTTTTTATTTATGAAATGTGCAGGGAAGCACCTAAAGAGCGGTGGTCATCATCGGGCCTATTGACCAGGTTCGTCCTTCTATAACTTCCTGCACCAAAAGAAAATTCCTTGAATAAATCTGTTGCAGCTGCAACACCTTTTTACTTTTTCCCATTATTCCCTTTCGTGCAGCTGCAACACTATAAAAATTCCACCCTTACCCTATTTTGCGCAGCTGCAACACCGTAAAATTCCTGCCCTTATCCCATTTCGCGCAGCTGCAACACCATAAAACTTCCACCCTTACCCCGTTTCACACAGCTACAACATCGTAAAACTTCAACCCTTATCCCATTCCGCGCAGCTGCGACACCTTTTTACTTTTGTCCATTTTCATCTTTTCCGGCAGCTGCAACACCGTCAACTTTCGTCAGCTTAACGCCTTTTTTCGATTCCAGTAGCTGCAACACCATTTTACTTTTGTCCATTTTCATCTTTTCCGGCAGCTGCAACACCGTCAACTTCCGTTAGCTTAATGCCTTTTTCCGATTCCGACAGCTGCAACAACATTTTACTTTTGTCCATTTTTCATCTTTTCCGGTAGCTGCAACACTGTTAACTTCCGTAAGCTTAAAATCTCTTTCCTATTTCGGCAGCTGCGACTCCACTACATTTGGCTGATTTTTCTATAATCCAAGGCCGCGACTGTGCTAAACTATCTGATTTCTCTATGATCTGCGGTTGTGACTCCTCCGTTATTGGAAGAACTCTTTGCAACCGCGGTTAGCAACTCCTCTAGATATGGCTCCGATTCTTGATGCCGACGATTCGATTTATACTCCAGCACTCATCATGTTTTCGATCAATTTGACTCAATGGTTTTTGGTTCACCGACGAAAAAGGTCATTACAACATCCCTGTAATAATGATTACACTTAATGACTGAACTTCACACGCTCTACTATTCTCCAAAGAACATCATCCATCGCGTCTTTTCGAAGGTATGGTTTTGATTAACTACTTGATTAAGTATTAACTGGATCTGACAATGTTAATCATACCTTCCTTTATGTGCCCATTATTATATCGTCAACTCTCCACTTGTGCGACTTAATGACTAATTATGTTACTTGATAACCACCACCTTTCCTAATTTAGGATAAATTCGAAATAATCTGATGCGCTGAAACTTTCTGAATTTACCCAACTCCACTCTCAGTTGTTCATGCATACTCTGTGCTTTAACCTCCATTGTTGGGATCTGTAATTTGTCGGACTGCAACATACCTCTGAAGGCAGACAAACATGGGTATTCTATCTCGGCATGATCCTCCAAACATGCGAGAACTCAGACGAAATGCTGAAGTTTTCGCTATTTTTCAAGCTGTGGGTTGGACTAAAATCTTCCAACGCCTGAACGGATTTCACCGTGAAACAACTTTATAGTTCTCCTTGAATCTTACAGAAACCCACTCAGAGGTTTGGGGATTGCGTATTGAAGTCTCTGAAGCCATAATGGCTGAGGTCACTAGTCTTCCTCAGGTGGGCAGAGCTTGGTTTGGATGAAGAACCCCCAATCCTGCAGCAGTACAGGATTTTCTTAGGGAAGGGGAGCACATTCAACCGTCACAGAGGGGGATAGCGTTACAGTCACTGCCACGCCCATGGAATCAAGTAGCAATTTTCCTCAAGAAGTATATCACCTGTGAAGGTAGGTATCAAACGGTCTATCACTCTCAATTTCCTTTATTATCTCATCTCCATCATAGGGATTTGCTAAACATTCCATTTTATTTATTCAATGATTTACATCATATGGCAGGGTTTGTCCAAATCTCCAAGCATCCAATCTCTTCCCTTACCCACCATGGCCTCATTAAATTAATAATTTTATGGGCCCTTGGTCAACAAAACCAAACCTGGAAGCAATTTACAGGTCAAGTTCAGGAACCCGTTCGTTTTCCCGGTGTTCCAATAGAAGAGGAAATGGAAGTACCTGTACTCATGGGGCCTGTTCAAAATCAAGAAGAGCCGGTCAATCCACAGTTGGGGGGGAATGTAGAGCAACAGGAGGTTCGATGTCCCTCCAATTTAGTTGGGGGGGGAGATGAGACAGGATCGGAGGATCAGTCAGGAGATCAAGCAGAACAATTGGGAGAGGATGTACAAGAAAACCCTATGGAAAGACTGAATAATAGGGCATCTCTAACAACAGAGGTTGAAACTGGAGCAGAATTAGATGCTGTGACAGTTGAAACTGAAGGTTTTAGAGATATGATAACAGAAGAAAACATGAAGGTGGTGACCATTGAATCTTCCCCTGAATGGGGAGGAGCCCTGATTGAGGAAGAACATCTTGAAGAACAAGAAAATGTCAGAACCGGGGATATCCCTTCCACATCACTCACAAATTTAGAAACTTTAGCACCACGGAGAAAAAGGAGGAGATCAAAAGATGAAATAAAGGCATCACCACCAATAAGACAAAAAAGAACCAGGTCAGTCACAGCAGCAGAAGCATCACAGGAAAGATGGGCAACCCTAGAAGCACAAATTGAGTTCCCCATTCTTAGACCCAAAGCAACTGATGCCCCACAGGAACCGATCGCAGAAGAACCTCAAATTGAAGGACTTCTGTTTGAAAATGGGCTATTAAAAGAGGAAGTACAAGCACTCCGAAAGAAAATAGAAAATTGGAAGGAAATGTGCAGAAAACAGAGTGAAAGGAAGCTGCACACATTGGTTGAAGTTGCAGACCAACTAGAAGGATCAAATCCTCCTGAGGCTGGTAATGAGGAAGAAAGAGTGGTTTGTCCTGCATGTGGAGAAATCTTTAATGAGTCAGGTTACAAGGTCATAGTTTGTGCCTTTGCAACACAACAACCTGCACCTACAGTTGTGTAAGAACAGGGACAACCTAATTGGAAAGATGGTGAGACTCCCTAAGAGAAACTCTAGGAAAAGGAAGTTGCAGATGAGCAGGATGCTGATACACAAGAACCAACATCTTTGAATATTCCTGTTGAAATTGCCACCAAATTTGGGACAAAGGAACAAAAGGATGAGGTTATTCCTAATTTTGTCAAGGAAGATTGCACTGTGACCCCTGAACCATCTCATGACACTGAAATAATAGAAATGGAACCACAGCAGCAAAACAATGATGAGGTCAAACAGGACACTGACACACAAGAACCAACATCCTTGAATGTTCTTGTTCAAGTGGTCGCCCAAATGAGGGAAGAAGAATCAGGGATTGAAGACATTCTGGAATTCAATGAAGAAATTTGCACTATGACTCCTGAATTGTCTCATGACACAGAGATATTAGAAATGGAATCCCAACAACAGGGAGATGAGGAAGTAAACCAGGATGTTGCTACACAAGAACCAACATCCTTGGAAATTTTAGTAGAAACTCTCGGGATGCAACAAGAAGCCAACCTCGAATTGGATATCATTCCTAATTTGAATTTAGGTGAAGATGAACAAACTCAATCACATTCCTCAGGTGATACTGAAATCCTTGAGGACCAACTTCATATTGAAGAAGACATACAATCCCAGTAGCATGAAGAAAAAGAAGGACAGGGCTCTGTCACACAAGAACCAGTAGCCTTACATTCCCCTGCTGAAATTGCAGCTGATAATCAGGTAGATAAGAAGATTAAAATTCAGGAGGAAGTTATCCCACAAGAACCAACATCCTCACAATCAGCTACCGAAGTTGCTATAGGAGAACCCCAGAAAGAGGATGTTGTTACACAAGAACCAGCACCTCCAAAATTTGTTTCATGAATACCTGTGGTTGAAGTTGTTGCAGAAGAAATTCTAGGAAGGGATGTTGTTACACAAGAACCAGCACCCCCAGAAGTAAATTCAAAAGTGCAGAATGTTCAATGTGGCACATCAGGTGATAACGTGTGGGACGAACTCCCTCAAAACTTTATTATTCTGGTTTATGATAAGGAGGAGCATCCTGAAGAAGAAGAGATCCTGAAGCTTACAGAAGAACTCTCGATCCTGAGAATGGAAGTAAGGAAGTGGAGGAGTCAGATGGAAAGATACCAAGAAGGGATGGTTTCCCTCGCTGAACATAGAAAGACCATCAGGGAACTGAAGGAAAAATGGGCAGAAGAACTCATGACCCAGAAACTCCGTGAGGAAGAACTACAGAAGGAGCTAAGGGAGCTGAAAAAGTTCAAGTCTATGCAAGTGGAAAAATACCAGATGTATTCTCTTTCTCAAGAATTATTGGGCACCAGAGTACCCACCTCCTCTTACCTCGTCTTTTTATTCGAACAATTTATTTGGTTTAAATTAAGGGTTGTGAAAAAAGGGAGATCATATGAAATAGCAACCTCAACGAAATTCTTGGAAACATTTATGAGAAGTAATTTTGAGGACCAAAATTTGTTGTGTGAGCTTTATTTGCATGAGATGGCTTGTCCTTTGGACCACCATTCGAATCCTGTTCCTTTTTCAGGCGATGTTCAGCTGAGGGCTTTTGCCTCCTTTGTGAGAAATCATGTTCAATGGGAAAGGTCTTTCCAAACTTTTTCTCACAATGAAGCCCACTCTAATCCTTGGATCCGAAGTGAACCTAAAACTCCTCTTCTTCTCCTTGCTCGACATCAGAGTCTACTCTCATGCCCCATCCAAACTCGACATATAATGGAACTGCAGGAAGGGGTTATTTCTACTTGTACCAGCCAGATTTCCATACATCAACAAACAACTTTAGAAGGTAGTAAGCACAGATGGTAGGTTGCCTCTCCAACCCTCAGAAATAGGGACCCCTACTGTTATAGGAATTTTGAACAAGCACTTTCCAGGATCGAGGGCTATGTTGGATGCATAAGGGAATGTGGGGTTAATTGGCTGGGACTAAAATTTAAATTTCCTCTCATCTGGTGGCCAACGAAACCATACAGGGAAGATTTCTATTTAACCAAGGTAGAAAATCAGAAGTGTTGGAGATATTGGGTTGTCCATAAGGGGTTTATAGAAAAAGAGGGGACAATTGAATTTCCATACAACTTTTCTTCTCTCCATGAACAAAGCATAATGCCAGATTCAGATTCAGAATAATGAAGGTTGTTGCACGGGGACATGCAACATGACAGTTGGGGGGAGATGTTGGGCCCAGAAATGGCCCCTTTTTGACCATCCTTATCCACCTCTTTTTGCCTCATCCTACCCTATTGTGCATGCTAAACAAACGTTTTTCCCTCACTTGGCCCCTCAAGTCACAAAGGTATGGTTAATCATTGTCTTATTTTATTAATGCTTAGGATTGTGGTAATCAAGGCTCTACATCTTAAAATATGCTAACATATGATGGTTTATAAAGGTATTTCGAGATATAGAAAATGCAGGTGTAGCGAGCCGAATGTGCCAAGGGAAGGATGGACATTCATTGCTAAATCTGATCGCCATCCATCCCATCGTTGCCCAAAGAACGTAGCCCCAGTGTATTATTCCATGCGAGCTGTACAAGGGTAGCTGCAACAGATTGCGACAGATTTGGAGGCAACAGTGTGCCACTACTCAAAAGTAGTTGTGATCTACGGGATATCTTCTCAATCAATCAAGATCATTATTTATGGATCAAATAACATCTTCCCTATATTTTCTACTGTCATCCTGTCGTGGCTGTAACAGTTATTGTAATTGAGGTAGCTTGAAGATCAAAGATATTCATGGCTGCCTAATAATAGGGACAGGATGTTATGATTGAAATTGTATAAATATGGGGAGCTATTCTGAGCCAGGGGTTGAACCCTTAACCAAATTATTGTATCAGCTGTGACTAAGGTTGCGTGATTTATCTGCCCTCTTTAATACAAGGAGTTACTTCAAATCTCAGTGTTTTAACATGCGTTACTTCCACAGGGATTGCTGGGTTAATTAGGAATTATAATTATTATGTTGTGTGATGTTGTGATAATTTTCTTTCCTCATAGTAAGATGCAACAGTTATTGATTTACAGTGTGTTATTAATTGCATCTTTTGGAAAGCTGCAGTGGTATGGTGTGACAGTCGACTGTATAGGTAATTGTCCCTTATGCAACTGTGTGTTATCTGTAACAGCCCTATTCATCCCTAGATGTTTCAGTTGTTGTTTCTATAGATCTTTATAGTTTGTTCCTTTGCTTTTATAGTTGCAGAATTTCATTCCTATACTTTGAATTCCTAGAATAGCTGAACTCAATTCATATCTTCTGGATTTCTAGAATAATTAGATCAAGATAATTGGGTGAATCATTAGATGGTTTGGCAATTAGGATTTCATCTTCTGTAAGAGTAATCTAGATGTGATTTCTTGAATCTTTCAATTCTAGATTAAGAACAATAAAAAGGTAATTGTGGTTGTATCCTTTAGAAAGTAAACTAGATTAAGTGGATCTTTGGGATGAGCATAGCTGAGCAGAGAATATGATTATTTACTTATATCAATTCAGTGTTTAAGCATATATAGTGCATGTTATCCTTGAAATAAAAGACTTCCATGGGTTGACAATAAATATTAAACACTCTGTATTTTAGCTATAATTAACTTGCATATTGGGTGCCCAACATATACCAGGGGAAAATTATAAATGGACGCAAGGAATGGACATAATGCATAATGCATCTACCTTAAAGAAAGAGCATGGCTTCCTTTTCTTAAATGGAATTTGGATTCAACCCAGTATGCACTCCAACTAACTACTGTTGTCTCGGAGATTTGGTTCTTAGTGTAAATGGAAAAGGATTGATACGTAGCTCGAAAATTTGTTTGAACAAACTTGAGAGGGATGGGGAGGTTGGTAAAGACATTTAATCCCACCATAATGGATCCTCCGCTGACGACAACAGGGCTTTAGCAGATGGATCCTTGGGTGACAGCATCATATCTCTGCAAGTCGGATTTGAGGTGGACATCATGTCAGGTGGGGTAGAGGACAACCGTTGTTGGTGGGACTGAAGTGGTTTTATGGAAAGACGGTTTGGAGAAAACGAGGCATTTTAGTTTTCCCATATCCCACTCCTTTGGGATTTTTCCTGAGAGAGATTGCACCAGGAGAGGGTCAAACGTTGTCATTAGAGTGCTCAACCCAACGGTTGTGGGACACGTTTATCGATTTGAAATGTCTGTGATTTAAAAATGTGCTCACTCGTTTACCCCATTTATATATATGGATAACTTATGTATGGCCCATGCATATTTGTAACTTATGAATGTATTTTTTTAATATAAAAAGTCCAAATAACATTAACCTTTTTTCTCTGCAAATTTGGGATTTTAATATTAAATATTTAAAGGTTTTAATTTTATATATTAAATGCTTAAATTTATGTATATTTGTAATTTATGGAAGTATTTTTCTGAAATATAAAAAATCCAAATGAGATTAACCATTTTTACAAATTTGATTTTAATATTACAAAATATAAAGGTTTAAAATTTACGTCCATGAGGTAGGTACATACCTTACCTTTGGAGAGTCAAATGGCTAAAGTATTTGTAATTTAATTAAGTTTTATTTGTATTATGAATAGTATAAATGATTTTAAAAGTTTAAAAACATACTCCTATCCCTGTCAATACCAATTCTCAAATGTTATTATACCTGCCTCAGCAGGTATATTGTAATCGATCACAAGTCAAACTTCTTTGACTTTGGTGTCTTTTGATGCAGTTTTAAAAAATCAAAACCTGTTTTGCAAAGTATGACTTAGGGGTTTGTAAAATATTTTTTTTAATTTTGTTAAAAATCAATTTTTGTAAACAGCTGATTGGTGGATAGAAGATGATGTTAGCTTTGGGATTTGGTATCTGGATTTGAGTTGACATGTGGCAACATGACATCATAATAATGAAATTAAAAAAAAAAAAATTATATGCAGTTGCCAGATGTTCTGCAATGCAGGATTGCGAGCCTTCCTTGACACATCGGAAATGCAGGTTGGACAAGACATTGACTCGCAAATAAAAACTGCTATTGAAGTCGCCTCTGTTCATGTGGCGATCTTCTCTCCGGGCTATGCTGCATCGAAATGGTGCCTCCTTGAGCTCCAGTCGATGATAAAGTCGAGCGGTACCATTATTCCTGTATTTTACGACGTTGAGCCTTCTGACCTCCGTCACACGGGCAAAGGTGAATCTGGATTGTACGTTAAAGACCTGTGCGACCTCGAAAAAGAACTCAGCTCCCAAACAGTTGAGGAATGGAGAGAGGCTCTTTTCCATTCCGCAGGAATCAACGGCTTAGAGAAAGTGGCGTTTTATGGGTGAGTATCTCCTGTTGTCCCAATCTGTGTTGTAAGTTCTTAATGTCTTTGAGTCTGATTGATTTAGTAAGATATATGACAGCTAGGGTGAAATTTTCTTGCTAGTTATTTTAACGGGATGGCTATATCCATTAAGACACTTAAGGAATCAGACTTGGGAAGAAGCAACAGCAACACTTAAGATGGGAGCATAAAGGGATCGGTGGAATATACATCAAATTGTTCAATATCAAAGCCGGATCCCAATATAGAAGCAAGATTCAAAGCAAGGGAACGAGCGGGGAAGAAATCAGCCTCGGCCAAAAACTCTGGTGCCTCGCCACCGGCCATCCATCAATTGAACTTGATACAGCCTTCTTTAAGTAGTATGTCTCAGAGCGTTTTTCCTTACACTACGCTTCCACTGGAGTTCCAGCAGTCGAGAAAAGATGATAACTCGTGCGGGATTCAAACTGAGGTCTTGACCGGCACAGGTAGTGTTCAGTAACTGTGGGATTATAATACACCGTCTTACACAGAGATCATATGTACCCAGGATTCTCTTCCACTTCAAAACATGGCTTCTTCTTCGACAGAAGCGCTCCAAAAATATTTCCAGCTTGTGCAGAACACCTCTAGTGTTCATGCTGTTCTTGGCAGTTCTTGTCTTCAAAGCTATGAAATGGAAGACTCCGCTATTCCAATCTTTGAGCCAAATCATAATCAACACTTGGGAACCAATGCAATGCAAGGTCAGGCTAATTTATTATATTCAAATATTCCTATATTTGTGAAAAACGTTGAACAACAGCAGCAGCAACAAGCACAGACGTACTTCAAGTATTTTGAGTCGACGGCTGTTCCCACGTTTTTTAACGATATAAATTTCTCGATGTCGAGCCTCTCAAGTAGGGCACCCCTTCAGTCCAATTCCTCTTCTATTAAAAATATGCCTTCTATCTCGAAGACTCGAAGGAATTCCTATGGTGAAGCCTCTATAAAAGCAACTCATTTCTTTCCTTTTCAAGGCTACGATTCTCATACAGTCTTTCCGGCCAATCACGATGCAGGACAACATAAAGCATGACTACAATCACACCCATGGTATGCTTTTTCTCCAAATATTCCCAGTTAAATTGTCGATAATATATATTTAATCTGCATGTGGTTTCGTTGGTGTTGCATATTACTATTCTATTACTAGTTCGTCCATCCTTTCCCTGGGCGAAGGAGAACGAATACAGATACGAACGAACACAGTCACTATTATTCTTCTTACTGCATGTTGTTCTATTAAGCTGTATTGATTATGTAAAGGATTGATTATTTTCCTCTACCTCATTTGATCATGTAATATTTGAAATCCTGAAGTTAAATGTAAAGATAAATCTTATCGTTTCCATATCGATCCAACCTACTCTACATAGATAACCTTGTCGAATGTGAGTGTGTGCGATGTGTGTGGCTCGAAAGTAAGCCCGTTACCCTTCAACACTGGTTTTGTATCCAAATGTTTAGAGGGCATACCGCAATCCACATCAAACTTTAGGTACTTAAAAAATCATTCTATCATATAATAATATGGCCATGTTTATCAGATTTAGCACTTAATATTTGTTTAATATCGGGTCCATGCCAAATGTAATGGCCAATTTTTGTTGTAGATAACCTCTCCTCCAAAAATAAATACCAAAGCATTCACTGTTCTTTATCTAGCTGACCGTTGCTGTATTAGGTCTAACTAGAAATCAGTTTTTAGTTCTCATATCTAGCTTTTTCATTAAATATTGTCCAGTGTAGCACCGTTGTAGTATAACCAACTTCACCCCTTTCATTCTGCGGTCTCAATGATAGGGGTTAAAATTAAGGAGTAACATGAAAAATCAACTCAAAGCAAAAGTTCAGTGCTGAGTCTGCAAGTACAATGAATTATGATAGTATTATGATAAGGCTTACGACAAGGCAGCTGTCAGTCATGCCTCGGGTTACAACTGCCGCAGCCCAATCTATGCTCCCAATCTATGCTCCTACGTCTACTTGGAAATCAATGTGATTTCACATCCCGAGCCTCAAAACTAGGAAATGGCCTTTTAAATGACAGTCGTTAGAAACATCCAATGGCAAAGCAAATGTTGCTTGCAAACAAGTATTGTGAATATTGGATGTACAATTGCTGATTCAATTCAAAAGAAGTATCCACTTAGAAGATCGTGTGAATTCAACCCGTGTTTGACATAATAGAAGATCGTGTGACTGCGTAATGTGCATGAATGTACAGACGCAACATTCCATTCCGCAAAAAAATGACTTCATAGTTTATTTTATTATTTTAACTGAATTGACAGTTTCTTTAAAAAAATTGCTCCCATCGGCCAAAAGTCGGTGTCCAAATTAGCATGTCTTCTGTTGAAAGAGAATTGATAAAATATCACCCTTCCATAAGGTTGTTAAAACTGGACATCTGATGAGATGTTTATGACATCAACAATTATATTCTCTTACCTCTCGTAGATAAAAGAAGAGAAGAAACACTTTTTCTTTTATTGAAATAGATAGATAGCTTGCTCCTTTTGAAATAACTATATAACTATATCATTTCTATTGAGATATTGGTCTACACTAATCAAGGTGAGAGCTGCAAGTTTCACTTTATGGAAAACCATCCCGTACTTACACGGGGAAGAAAGTAGAATTTAAAATTTGATCGATAAGACAAACTTTATCGGATTACCTTATAGCTCGCTCGATTAATCATGAACAGAACGGAAGATAGTGGCAGCCCGAATTGATGGAATTTTTAGTTCCACAGGATTCGTGGACTTTATTTTCCAGTGCAGATGATGACCATCAATTTTTTTTCATGCAAGGAACGAGCGTTAGACAAGTAAGTTTACATGTCCTTACACTCTTGTCATATTGAAATGTGAAAGCTTCTCATCGCAATGTTTTTGTTAAAAACGTGCAATTGGTACATAAACATAGTAATTAATCAGGTTTTCATGGATACCTATTGTCTGAAATGTCATTATATTGTAACACCTGCTTGAAACCTCTATTTTCCTTTACGTTTCCTATTTTTGAATGATTTCAGGGCAGAGGATTTTCTTCCCCCAGATATGTAGCTCGTGTGGTATCATCCACACTTCCTTGTTCATTCATGAAACACCAATTAAAACTTTGAAGTTAATCACTTAGCGTCCATTGACACACTACATATAAGAGGTAAATATTTTAGGTGTATTTGACTATGTTGTTGGTTAATTAGTAAATGTGTTAGGCCAAGCTTTTTAATTTTGCTTCCATTGAATCGTGTAAATAAACAAGCAATCATCTTGGTCTTTTTTTGAGGTATAGTTGATGCTTCCTCTGCGCCGTGGCTTATTCCCCTTCGAGTATGCCCTGTGAGTCCCCTCTGTGTATCATTCCGTCCCCATGTATTGGTTCC
>LPNX010159441.1:298025-349502 GCA_001517045.1 Pseudotsuga menziesii | reverse complement strand
TCATATATTTTTATAGCAAATTTATCCTATTGCTATATATTTTCAATCTCTTCTTAGGAGGCAGGTACTAAGCAACTTTGTTGCTTATTCCACTTGTTTTATGAATTATTTTATAATAAAATATATTAAATTATTAATAGATTTCATTACATCTAGTACCATTAGCAAATTCCTCTCTTTAAACTTGACTCCACCTTCAAAGAATATAAAGAAGGTATCCAACAATACAATAAGCCCTTATCACCTAGGTTTATGTTATCACGAGTACACATGACTAAAGATTAGATCTGCTTACAATTGTATAACCAAACATACGATGTTCTAAAACATCAACATATTTCATTGCTTGCATCTCTCCTACTCCAAATATAGTTACATAAACCAAATATAGTTACATAAACCAAGTACTTCTCAACCAAATACTTATGCTACCATTGTATGCTTAAACAAATGATGCTTGAAGCATCAAAATAAAGTGAACTAAGTACCTCCTCCCCAAGTACCTCTTCTTCCTGGGAAAGAGCACTTTATTTGACTCATTTGCTTTTTGTAGATTGTGCCTTATTTTCATGTGAGGTTCGTAGAGACGAAAATAAGTTAAAGGGAATTTTAGATTTATATTGCCTTGTTATTGGTATGAAGGTGAACATGAAAAAATCTTATATATTTTCTTTAATGGGATGGAAGATTATTATATTAGGTTACTTCCATAGCATTTTTTATATCAAAATATTGATCTCAAGTTGGTTTGGTTTCAAATATCTGAGCTTCTTTGTTGAGATAAATGATTATGGGATTAATTATTGGAGATCATTAATTGTAAAAGTTGGCATGAGCATTAATGGAGACCTTCAATAAATGACTATCCAGAGGAGGGAGGCTTATTTTGGCCAAATTAGTGCGGGAAGTACATATTGTTTTAAAAAAACATAAGAAGATTAGTATTAGGGTGTTTTGGTGTGGGAAAAAAGAGAGTGAATGTTTTCCTCTAGTCAAGTGGTAGAGAATAGCCATGTTACTTTACGCTCTTATCACAAGACTTGAGCTTATCTTTGATATACTACTCTATAGATTTCTAGATACATACATAGAAAAAAAAATTCATATATGGTTTATAAGCAACAATAATAAACTCATTAACTCTTAAACATGTGCAACGAAACTGAAAATCAAATACTCATAAACACAATGATTTACCCTGGAAACCCCAATGGGGAAAACCAACATCTATGGGATTTCTTCAATCTCAAGCCAGAGAGAAATAATATAGAGTTATACAATCAGAAAGTTATACAAGTAGAGAAACCTGACGGGATAAGCCCTAGATTTACATGCAACTACACATGCTGCTCTAAGTAATGTGCCCTTTGCTCTGCTCTTCTTTGAATCTTTCATCAACTACCTCTGCCAATCTCAAGAAGAGGTAACTCCCTCTTTATCTCAGAAGAAGAGATCCATCTGTGCTCCTCTTCACTGCTCTTCTCTGTTGATGAAGAACTATGCCCTTCTCTCTCTGAAGTGCACCCTTGCTCTGGAAATGGGCCCTCTCTGCTCAGTAGTGCATCCCTCCCTCTCTGTCTTAGTCAATCTCTGATTGAGATCTCAATGTGCCCTCCTCGGCCTCTAATGGAAGACCCTTACTCTCTCAGCTCTCACAACTTCAAGATCTGCACCCTTTGTCTTAGATGTGCGCCTCTCTCTCTCTCTCTCTCTCTCTCTCTCTCTCTCTCTCTCTCTCTCTCTCTCAAAGTTAGTTGTGTGGTGAATCTATCACCCTCTTATACTCGGAGTTAGTTTTGTGGTGAATCTATCACCCTCTTATACTGATGCATCTCTATCAATCTTTGAAGAATGCGCCCCCTCTCTGTCTCAGAGATGTGCCCTCCTCGTGCATTGATTTTCTCAGCCTCAGTAGCCTCTCGCTCTGCACTTGTATCTCATGAGTGTGTCATGTCTTTTACCTTCTGCAACCTTTTAATAACTCACTGGTGAAATTAGGGTCAAAATACCTAATTTCACTTTCATGTAAAATCACACTACTCGATTAAAAAATGGTGCATCAAGCATGCATGCACATCTTGCATGCAACTGGGTAAAAGTCTCAAAACTCCGTGCATGTTTCCACCACTAGATCCATGCCAACTAGTAGAGTTTTTATCACACCCGACATCCATGCCTACTTTGCTAATGTCCCTTCATGGTAGGCATGACTGAATGAGGGAAATCTCGAGATACAAATCTCAACAAGCCAAACCTAAATTCTTGTGAAGTTGGGGACTTAATAAAATTCACCACTTTGAGAAGGCATTAGTTGGCAAGATTCTATGGAGACTTAGTTCAAATGATGGACTTTGGAGACTAGTTATCATCCCGAAGCATATTGAACCCTCTACTATAGAAGAATGGATTAGAATCCCTTCTAAGAACATTCATAATTTGTCTAGTTTAGAAAGCCAGTGTTCTAAAATGCCTATTAGCTACTCGACACCCTAATTGTTTCCCTCTAAGGAAAGGGTATTTATAACTTAGCTGAGGAAAACTCTCTAGAGTTTTCCACTATATGGCAACAAGAGTGGAAAAAAATAGAACAACTAAGTCTGGAAGGTATTGAAGAGCTACTCGACACCCTAGTTGTTTCCCTCCAAGGAAAGGGTATTTCTAACTTAGCTGAGGCAACCTCTTTAGAGTTTGCCACTATATGGCAACAAGAGTGGAAAAAATAGAACAACTAGGTCTGGAAGGTATTGAAGGTCAACAATGGGTGGCTTACATAGTAAATTTAAAGGTAAGTCATGTTCAAATCAAGGAGGATGTAGATAAGTCAATATAGTCCAAGAATGTAGCTCTAGGGCTCTACATCCCAAGTCTAGGTTATAAAACAATGTTTGCCAATGATAAGCCTAGAGAAATTCTAAAGAAATTCTATGGTGGTGGAAGCCACTATGGAAGATCAAGTCTCCATGAAAAGCTGGGATATTTAAGCGGTTGGCCATAATGAATAAGACTCTCACTTGGGAAGTGTTGCAAAAGTGGAATAAACAAGATCCTAGTATACATATTTTATGCAAGGAGGACATTATAATACATTTGTTAATCTCTTGTACACAAACAAGGTCCTCATACATGTAATTTATGCAAGGAGTAGGAGGAAACTAAAAGACATGTCTTTATCTCTTGTTTTTAAGCTTGCTAAGACTAGGCTGAGATGGATAGTCTAACAAAGGTAAGGAAGGCATGGTAGGGAGAGTCAATTGTAGAATGTTTCAATCAATGGTAGTAGAAGCTAGAATTATAAGAATTCAAAACCCTTCCTTTGATTGTAACCTAGGTCATCTAGCTTTCCAGGGATGTGGATATATTTAAAGATAAGGCTCATTCCTCCTTCAATGTTTCTTACAGAGTAAAAATATTTGTGCTATTTATTAGCCCGTTCCAAATGCTATCTCTCTGAGCCAGATTATCCATGAGCCCATGGACAAGTTTTAGGTATGGGGATACTTCGATAACACTAACCAAGGAACTCCTCCAAACTGTGGGAGTGAGGATATCGTTTTCTTAATGAAACTCATTTCTTTAGGTTAAGGCTGGCATACTAAGGGGCACTACTAACTTTCCAAAACTACTAGTCTTGAATATTTTTTAAAAACTATCCGCAAAGAAAGTGTTGTCCAAACGTCAGGTTGTTGGTGATTGAATGGTGGTGATAAAATTGAACGATGGGATAATTCAAGATGGGAAACTTGTTTCTAAGACCTATTTTTGAGGAGATTAAAAGGATTTCATCTGTTTTTAAGTCAAACTCTTTTTTCCATATCTACAGATAGCTTAACTCTAAAGCTGATTCTCTCTCCAAAGAGGGCCTCTAGTGAGCTGTTGGTTTTGGTCTCTGTCAGAATCAAAGGATGGTCAAGTGATTCATGATGACATCCTTGTCGTCTTTGGTTAAACAATGATTCTTGCCACTTTCAAAACACCTCTTTTTTTTCTGTTAGTTCATGGACGTGAGTGTAGACGTTGTGATAAATTTTTGGTTCATCTCAAGCCTGTTAAGTTTTCTGACTATTTCAGTGTGGCCACTTTATGTATAATTCTGAAGCACTGTTATACATCCCTTCAAAATATTTTTTTATTCCATATCAGACGTGGTCTATAATATTTTGGTAATGTATCTGGTATGACCTTTGAGTCCAGGATAGTGACCATTTAAGAGTTCTCTTATGGTCTTTTTGTGATGTCATGATGGAGAATTAATCCTTTGTATAATATTGAAGTGCAATATGCATTATGCACAATGTAATATTTTTTCATCCCAAATAGAAGTTACAACATTTCTTTCAAGGAAAAAATACATAATGGTCCAAGATGACCACTGGGAGCACAAGGAGTCTATGAGTCCATAAGAGGGAAACTTGATGAAAGGTGTCCCATAGAAAACAAAATTTTTCTTTCCATGTGTCACCTCAATAAGTCACATCATTTCCATCGTGTGCCTTAAATGAAGCTCACCATCACCTTGGACTTAGAAACGTAAATCATGGATGCATAAAAAGGTTGGTGAAAGAAAGTCTACTTCAATTTCACACAATAAAGAGTATGGGAAAATCATGTTGCAAGGATAACTATAGTCATTTGTTGCATTACAAAGTTCTTCTCATTCCATTCTCTTACCTCATGGTATTGCAATTTCTTTCCATATTCTGCATTCTGTCAATTCCAAGCTACAATCTAACAGGGTATTCCATCCCAAATCTGTAATTCCTAAATTGACACCATCAAGAGCAAATCAGTGGACTTTGTTAGAGAAATTGATGGTAGTGGGTGAGCTTAGAGCTCGGGGAAAAATGAAACCATTGCATACATGTTTATGCTTCTCATTGACTTCATTTAAGCCAAAGAAGCACTCAACTAGGGTGTAGAAGCCAATTCATGGTTTGTCTCTTCCACCTTGCACTGGAGCACATAGTGGTAGTGATTTCCTAAGGGACTATATCATAGAGAAGGGAGAGGTCCAAGTTGTGTTGTGTATGGCTCTGAGTAGAGAGTTTCATGGATGGATGAGGTGGCTGGAGTGTTTTGTGGAGAGTGTATTTTCATAGTCATGAGAGCAATGGGTTAGGGTGAGTGCATTGTAATCCCATAGCTAGTTTCTTTTCTTGGTGGTTTCATACCCTGGCTTGGGGATGGCCTTTGTATTGGATTTTTGTGCATGGGAAGTGAATTAATTTTATGGAACAAATGCCCTGGACTCATTTCATCAAAAGACACAAGTGCCACTATTCCATGTTTTACATTTTTTCCATTTAACTCTATTTTTATGAGGATGAATTGTGCATGCAAAGTGTCTGATTTTTCTTGGGGATGTATTGCCATGTTCCCCTTATATCAATTACAAGATGCTTAAATTAATAAATTATTCCAATGCACCTTTAATTCTACTAACTGAGGCATCCATTTGTAGTACACTGGGCTTCTTTTTGAAGCCAAATCAATCTATTTCTAATGGTGAAATATGCTGGATAATGTCTGGAAATTGAAATTAGGTTATAGTGGACACTCATATGATTGATAGATGCTTAAATTAATATAAATTATTCCACTGCACCTTTAATTCTACTGATTGAGGAATCCATTTGCAGTACGATGGGATTCTTTTGGAATCCAAATCTATTTCTAATGGTGAATTATATTGGTTAATGGCTGGAAATTGAAATTAGGTTTTAGTGGACACTCATCTGTTCACTAAGAAGGCATAGATGGGTATGCCAAATGGCCTCCATTATCTCAGTAATATTGAAGATTTATAAACTCTTCTACGTACAAACCGCATGTTGAAGTTTTAATGGTTATATCAGATCTTAAAACATCTAGCATTAGAACAGCATAACCATAAGCCAAAAGATCACTAAAAGATAGACAAGCACAACCATACAAAAAGAACACAAAGATTTATCCTGGGAAAAACCCAGCAAAAGATTCCTCAATCTAGATGCCCCAAAAGATAAAAGAGAAAACCAACAAGGAGATCAAAGCTTGATCCTCCTCCTTCTCCAACTACTTCTCTCTTCTCCACTAATGCACTACACAAGTGAGAGTGTGTGTTCCAAATGAGGAGCACCACCCTCTATTTATATTCATCCGTTCACTTTAATAATTAAATATGACATGTAGGCTCGAGTTAATCATGTAGGCTCGATTTACACATGTAGGCTCAAGTAACCACACTAGGGTTCTAATGACCCACCTTTACAATTAGAGGGGACTACCTCATGACTCTTATTAGTTCTTCCGATTAGAAGCATCGGGGTACAAAGTAATACAAGTGGTTCTCTCGGTAGGACCATCGAGGACCACAAAAAGATACATATAGAATATTCTTCGAAGTTACAATATTTCAACACTCCCCCTTAACGAGAAGGGTATTCTACAACAACATCAACAACAACAATGGTAGGAGAGAGATAGAGGACATCATCAACATCATCAGGGTAACACATCTATAAATCATCGGAATCTTTTCAACATCATATAGTCTTTTTCTTTAATATTCATCGGCATCAACTCTTTGATCAACATCAACATCTTCAGCACTTTGACCTTTCGATCAGCAACAACATCTTCAACACTTTGACCTTTCAATCAGTAACAACATCTTCAACACTTTGACCTTTCGATCAGCAACATCTTCAGCACTTTGACCTTTCGATCAGCAACATATTCAACACTTTGACCTTTCGATCAGCAACAACATCTTCAACATACTTTGATCTTTCAATCAGAAACATCATCATCATCATACTCTAATATTTCGATCAGAAACATCATCATCAAAACATCATCATCATCAAAACATCATTATCATCAAAACATCAACATGATCCTTCCTTTCGGAATTACGGGATCAACACATCTATGGTACTTAGATGATCCTTCCTTTCGAAATCACAGGATTTAGGTCTTTACGGAGTTACCAATGATCCTTCCTTTCAGAATTATGGGATCAACACATATGTGGAGCTCAGACGATCCTTCCTTTTAGAATTACGGGATCAAGTCTTTACGGAGCTATCAATGATCCTTCATTTTGGAATTATCGGATTTAGGTCTTTACAGAGTTACCAACGATCCTTCCTTTAAGAATTACGGGATCAACGCATCTATGGAACTTAGACGATCCTTCCTTTCAGAATTACGGGATCAAATCTTTACAGAGCTAGTAACGATCCTTCCTTTCGGAATTACAGGATCAACACATCTGTGGAACTCAGACAATTGTTCCTTTTGGAATTACGGGATCAACACATCTGTGGAACTCAAACAATCCTTCCTTTTGGAATTACGGGATCAAGTCTTTACGGAGCTACCAATGATCCTTCCTTTCGGAATTATGGGATTTAGGTCTTTACGGAGTTATCAACGATCCTTCCTTTCGGAATTACGATATCAACACATTTGTGGAACTCAAACAATCCTTCCTCTCGGAATTACGGGATCAACACACGTTCTCGAGTACCGAAGTCACCAAATCATTTATGGACATATGTCCTGGGATGATACAATCCCTCTTCATTCTCGAGGACCGAGGTCCCTGGATCACTTTAGGGCAGGTGCCTAGGGATGATACAATCCCACTGCAACATCACTACTCCCCCTTTTGGGGAAGGTTTTTCTGAACAACACCAAGCTTGTCTCGAAAGTGTTCAACCTTTACTCGAGACAGAGGCTTGATCAACACATCATCATCTAAACCATCATCATCTACATCTTCAGTTTATGAATACTGAAAGCATCATCATCTATATATCTTCAGTATAGAAATACTGAAAGCATCATCATCTCTATATTTAGTATAGAAATATTGAATCACCATTATCTGCATCTACATTATGTAGAAATACCGGATTTCTATGTGTTACGATGGAACACAGGGTTCTTTGTCATCACAACTCTGGTTATCACATAGAATCATTGTAGTATCCATATTCAGGTCAAAGAGACTTGACATCATCTTTCGAAGCCATATGGCTTCACAACTTAGCAGAGCAATCTGCTATGTATTCGGCTTCATCCGTGCTAAGAGAAACACTGGACTGTTTCCTGCTAAACCAAGAACTCATAGCAAACCCCAAACAAAAGCATCTACCTGATGTGCTTTTCCTGTCTGAGATACTTCCAGCCCAATCTGCATCTGTATAGTCATACAATCTATAGTCATGGTTTCCATCATAGTATAGACCAAAGTCTATAGTCCCTTTCATATATCTCATCACATGTTTTGCGGCTATCGGGTGAACCCATCTAGTTTGAACTAGATATTGACTCAAGGTGTTCACAGCAAAACAAATGTCTGGTCTGGTATTTTTTAAGTACATCAATGACCCAATAATCTGTCTGTATTGAGTCACATCCACTAACTCTGATGAGTCATCGGCTAATAACTTCAAGTTGGAATCCATGGGTGTGGCCATGGCTTTTCATTCAGGCATATCAAATCTTTTCAATATCTCTACTGCATACTTTCCCTATTTGAGAAAGATTCCTTTTGAGCTTTTCCATACTTTCAGACCTAGGAATTAATGCATTAACCCAAGGTCTTTCATCTAAAAAATTTCAGCGAGCTTCTTCTTGCATTCTACAATCTGTTTCTCATTCCCTGTCAGGAATAGATCATCCACATACAGTAATAGTATGACATGTTCATCTTCTATAACCTTGAAGTAAATGTTAGGATCGAATTTCATCAGGAAACTATCTATCCTTCCATACCAAGCTCTGGGAGATTGCTTCAGGCCATAGAGGGCCTTCTTCAACTTGCATACATGAGTCCATCTTTCTTCAACTTCAAGTCCTTGTGACTATTCGATGTAAAACTCTTCCCCAATCATACCATTAAGGAAGACTTGTCTTTACTTCATCATGAAAGCAACTACCATGATAGTTTTGAAGGAAGTGTACCTTGCTTCCTGGAGTAAGTGTCTCTTCAGAATTAATTCACAAGTATTTCCTTACTTCTATGAGCAACATATTTTATTTTGCAAATCCATTTGGAAGATACCACATTCTTACTTTCTGGTTTGAGTACTATATCCCAAACATCATTCTATTATTCTTTCATCATAATATCTTCCATGAGTTCGTCTTGTCGGTTCATCAACATATCCTAGTCCTCTGCATTCAACCTTGAAGGTTGGAACCACTTTACTCTTGGTAAAGTCTTGATCCATCAGAAAGCTATCCATCATGTCGTATCATGTCGAACTCAGATATCTTCTATATTCACTCCCCCTGAAGTGGAGTATCATCTTCCCTCTTCATTCTATACAGGTGGTTCTATTCTTGATATATACTTCTAGTGGGTCTGGTCAATAGAGTATGTCATGTCATAGTCTATTTAGGAAAATCACGAACCTTGCTTTGTACACTTTTTCTTCTAGATCCATATGGAAGATACTGTGTACTTTCCTTTATGTCTCGAAACCATATCATATACATCATTCCCCATGATCAACTGTTACTCTTTGATCATAGCTTCTTTCATAGCTGGAAAAGTTAGCATCAATGATGTCACCCAACTATGTTACGCAACTAGAGTGTGTCCGAGGCCTCTTAATTTGGTTTGGAAGTCTCTCCATTCTTTTCTTCATCTTGAGTTATATCTCGTACCCATGGTGGTCTTCATCCTTCGAAGTGGATCTACCGCTCTCTGAAGCTCTTTCTTTCGTCATGGTGTCTCTGACCCTGGGAGCTTCAGATTCATGTTTATTGGAGTGAATCTTGAATTGTCATCACTTGTTCTTCAGAACAAGTCTCATCCTTCTTTTCTTGTAGGAGGTTGTACAGGACCTTTCCTACAATTCAAATGCACCAGTTGCATGGTTAGAACTATTTAATAAAACATATGCATAACGACAAATTCTTATGCATCATGCAACTGTTTAGCCAATACACCATTTATCCAAAACTTTCTAGATGCCTTCCATCTCTACCATGACATCATTGAGATTGTGCACTAATCCAATATGTCAGTAAAGAGGTTTCATTCTAGATCAGTAGCAATGGAGAGTTGTATAGAACCATGAGCTACTTAACCATCACATGCATATTAGTGGTATACTGTCATTAATGCAAATAGTCTATCATCCATAACACATCAACTGAATATAATCAAATGCATAACAAAACAATATCATTAAATGACAATTGAATACTTATATTTTATTCGTTTCGTGGGTAGACTCCTTCTTGATCCTTTTGCTTCATCATCTTCTTCATTCGTGAAATCATCATTTCTTATCCAAATGATAATATGGATAAGAGGTTCTTCAAGAATTGAGTTCTTCATATTCCTCATCGGTTGAGGTATCTTCTTTGGATGGTGAGAGCTTGATCTTCAGTTGCTCCCATATTCTCTTCTATTATTATGAGTTGAGCTTCTTCTTCTTCAAATTGCTTGGTCAGGGAATCAAACATCTCTTTCGGTGTCTTTACGGAAGACACTTGTGGTACAAGTTGATCCATGACTGGATCAGCAATGAACTTCTTGGCCTTGACCAAGTTCTTCTGTTGTAAGGCTTTGAGCCTCATCTCCCTCTGGAACTGGAACCTCTCTACTCATATAGGTGTCCAATTCATTTTCTTCAGAGAGATCAAATACTTCCATTCCTGGAATTTTTCAACTTCACCAGCTTATCATCCAGCTGATGAGAACCTCAAATGGAAATAGCAAAAGATTAGATCTTACAGATTTGAGGTGTCCATCTTGGTTCCGGAGCTGGATGATCTAGGGTTTGTTAGAGAAATCCTAATATTCAAAACTTGGAATATTTTAGATATTATTGGATAGAAATATAGATCTCTTCAAGTTGAGTTGTCCAATGTACTCCTTTTCTGAAAACAGTGGAGGGAAGATCTCGGAACAGGAAGCCCTAGTTTTCCAATTTCTCCTACAAAAATGCCTGATACTGTTTTTGCGCTATCTCTAAAATTAATACTCCTCTGTGTCTAAAATTTTTTACTGAGGTAGCCTCACATGTCCCTGTTCCAAAACCATAAGATTCATCAGAATTGGTTTCACCAATTAGGACTTATGATCATTTTCCAAAGGTGACCTGTTACAGAACTGTTCAGAACAACGAAGTTGTACAGACTTCCATGTGTCACAGCTTCATCTTCTAGGTCTGAAACTTGGACCACAAAAAGTATAGTCGTGCCATTTTTGGAACATCTTCATAAATTTGATTTGGACCTTTGTATCCCATTATATATCAATTATCCCCAGGTGTCCTGTTTAGGCATGAATCCTGGAAGAGGCTGGAACCCTAACTTGGAGGGATCATATCTCCCAGAATATAGCGAATATGTGGCTGAATTTTGGAAACAGTGTACATAAAGATTTTATCTTCGACCTATGCAATTTTCAACTCTTCAGCCTTTGCCAATCCTGAGATATAGTGAATGTACCAAAACTTGTCAGTTTTGGTATTTAGGTTTTTTTCCATCTCGGGGTCAAATTAGGGTTTGACTTTCCCAGAGTTTCACCCAACCAAAAATATTGAACCAGGTATCTAAAATTCGATTTTGATGAGGAGATCAATCCTATGCTGGGATCACTCAAAAATTCCTCTTCTGTAGAAAGCCCTAATTTCCCGCACCGAAAACTAAAAATGCTCGGAATCAAATTCTGCTTCGATAGAAAGATGCGCCCTTCAATGCAAAGTCAGCCTAGCATACTTTTGCTGATAGATTGTGGAGAGAGACCCAAAAAGTAAGAATCCCTAGATTTTGTAGTTGCACAATGTCTTCTTTCAGGGTGGCTCTGATACCATGTTGAAGTTTTAATGGTTATATCAGATCTTAAAACATTTAGCATTATAACAACATAACCATAAGCCAAAAGATCACTGAAAGATAGACAAGCACAACCATACAAAAAGAACACAAAGATTTATCTTGGGAAAACCCTAAAGGGAAAAACCCAGCAAAAGCTTCCTCAATATAGATGCCCCAAAAGATAAAAGAGAAAACCAACAAGGAGATCAAAGCCTGATCCTCCTCCTTCTCGAGCTACTCTCTTCTCCACTAATGCGCTACACAAGTGAGAGTGTGTGTTCCAAATAAGGAGTGACACCCTCTATTTATATTCATCCATTCAATTTAATAATTAAATCCAACATGTAGGCTCGAGTTAATCATGTAGGCTCGAGTTACACATGTAGGCTCAAGTAACCACACTGGGGTGCTAATGACCCACCTTTACAATTAGAGGGGACTACCTCATGACTCTTATTAGTTCTTCCGATTAGAAGCATCGGGGTACAAATTAATACAAGGGGTTCTCCCGGTAGGACCATTGGGGACCACAAAAAGATACATATAGAATATTCTTCAAAATTACAATATTTCAACACCGCACACTTGAATTATGACTTTCTACATCACTTCCTAGATTCACCATTGTTATATAAATGATTTATTTATAGTTTCAATTTTCTGTTCGAGTCAATCAACAGTGGAGGGCTAGGGTGAGGCACGTGCAACAAACTATAGTTGAAAATCAAGTTCAAGTCTGGAGGCGGCGAGCAATGACAGGTGACTGAGCAGACTCATAGAGTAGTGGCGACATTCGACGATGGTAATGGCAGTCGATTAGGGTTTCCCATTTTCTAGTTTTCCATTCGAATTTTGACGATGAACTTCAACAATTAAATTCAGCAAGCCTTGAAATTTTCCGAAATTCGAATTTTATCCTCGAAAAGCGATCCAAACCACATTCTTACAGAATCCGGTGACTTAGGTTAGACCACACTCTTATGACTTAGGTTGGACCACACTCTTATGAGGAAAAACACATGTCACAAATGGGATTTGAATTCAAAAGAGCAAAGTAGCCATTCTTCCTCTAAACCACTTAAGCTAAATCCAATTGACCCATTCTGCTCATCTTCTGTGTCATTTATCATAATACTTGTATTGGGAACATGGGCTACAACTTTCATTTCCCAAATCCAATCTCTCCAACTTTAAGTAAATCTTTGCATCTGTGTCATTTATCACAATGCTTGTATTGGGAACATAGGCTATAACTTTCATTTCCCAAATCCAATCTCTCCAACATTAAGTAAATTTTTACAGTTTACTGGCATGACCCATTTCCCATGAATATAGCATGCACATGTCCATGGACCTCAAACCAACTACATCCAAGTGTCTTTTTCACACCTGTGTCTTTCATGATTTTTCGTATCCTTTCCATGTCATTCCACCTACCAGCTGCGCCGTAGATGTTTAAGAGAAGCACAAAGGCTACATAATCATTTGTGGGATCTGACTTGAAAACATGTTCTGCTACATGTTCTCCAAGCCCTATATTAGTATGTACTCTACAGGCATCGAGCAAACTACTGCAAACAGTGGCATCTGGTTTTATTGGCATTTTATTGGTAAAGTCTTGTGCCTCATCTAGATTATCAGCACGACCAAGAAGGTCAATCATGCAGGTATAGTGGTCCATTACAGATCTAATGTGATAATTTGTACTCATGTAATTGAAATTATATAACCCTCATCCACTATACCTACATGGCTGCATGCAAATAATACACAAATGTAGGTGATATGGTCCGAGCTCATGCCATATAGTTTCATTTGTTCTAAGAGTTTGAAGGCCTCCCTAGCACAACCATGCATTGAATATCCTCCAATCATTGCTTCCGAGGAGACGACATATTTATTATGCATCTTATAAAATAATGTGTCATATGTATGTTTCCACATTTTTCTTACATGTCTATCAGGGTAATCACCATAATGACATCAGTCTGAAACCCACTTCTAATTATCTTTTCATGGATCTCCATGTCCTGTTCTAGAGCTGCAAAGTTAGCACATACTGGTAGAATATAGCCAAAGGTCAATGAATCCAGCCTCACCCATGTAACTTGCATTTCTTGAAATGAAAAAGCTTTACCACCATCTCACCCTGCCCATTCTGTGCTAATCCAGCAATCATAGAATTCCAAGAGACTACGTTCATTTTAGGCATTTCCCTGAAAAACAGCAGAGTCTCATGTACAAGCTGATTATGTGAAAATATTGCAATCATTGTATTCCATGAGACAAAGGTTTCTTGAGGCATTTCAATAATCCAAGATAGTAATGACTTAAACCAACCAAAGTTAATGTTAAATTTTTCTTTCTGCGACTAGAGGCGCTATATAGCCCAATATGGGGGAGATCTTATAACGTTACATTATGTAACGTTATGTAACATTAGTTTTTACTTCTAAAAAGTAAGAAGTAATAAATATATTTTGTGGGCCATTAAAAAATTAAAAAATAATTATCCGCCAAAATAAATGTCTGCAAGAAAAACAAGCTAATATGGGGGAGATGTTGCAATGTTCCAACCTAAAAAAACAATAAAAACTAAAAAATTGAATTATCCCCAAAAAATTATCAAACATGTGACTGTTCATCACTTAACAAATGATCAAACATGTTAGTGTGCATCTCTTAAGAAAATAGGAAATCTAGTTATGTATATGATGATGACCTCTCTTTCAAATTTATATTCATGTGAATTTGTTGATAATATTATTTCCCATACAAATTTAATATTAATTTGTTTTTTATTTTAAATTTCTATTAAAACTTGACATTTAGTCTATGGGCTATTTTTCGATGTTTTTTCCAAAAAAATATTTACCAATTTGCATTTTTTTTCAAGTCCTATTTCATCCAATTTTGATGGGTAAAATTTTAGTAAAATTATATAAAACATATAAAACCCTTAAAATATGAAATATTTTAAGAAAAATATCACCAAATATTTTATATTCGACATTTTAAGAATTGGTAAAATTCATCAACATTTATACATGGTTCCTTTAAATTATCTCAACCCGACATCTTTAAAACGATATGTGTAGAGCCTGCCCTTTGGCGCCAACATGATGGCATTGATATCCACTTGTGAGATTAACGTCTTTTTCTCCCACTGCGAGAGGTTTTCCATAAAAGTCTTTTTGCTCTACCTTGTACGCGGTATCCAAGAACACCCATCCACTCGTCCCAAAATTGGTTGAGTAAATCAACTCTTTGATAGTTCTCATCACCTAATTTAACCCTGTAGAAGCTTATTTCAAAACCCAAAACCCTAATGTATTACAAAATACAACTCCTGGCCCATACTGGTGCGGTAGGGATTAGGTTACCTGTTCTAATGCATTTATCTTGTATTTTTAGGTCAAGCTACAAAAGAATAATCAAATCTAGTTTTAATACCTACACAAGTCTTTCCAAGCTCATTTTTGTTCAGTATTCATTCAGTTTTAATATCAAGACGCAGGAAATTCATTTCATTAACTTTTCTTTTACATGTAAGAAGACAATCAAAGACAAATGCAGTAAAGGATTTGTATTTTGAAACCGAGGACAACCTGAAACCCAAGGTTTACCTGGAACTCATGAAAAACTCTTAAATCACAACACCAACCATAGAAAAAGGTACTATTTCTGAACAAAAACCCTAGGCCAGGTTTAAAAAACGACAGTCCTTTAAGCGCGAAACTACCCACCGTTCCCCTATCATTGCATATAAAAATAAACCAAATGAGATGCAGTCGGTGAAACACTCGGACTACCACAACTTCCTCAGCAAAACCCCAACGATTTGACACCATCATATTTATGTCTTGGAAGGTCAAAACAAATGCAGCAATGACGACAGATCTAGCAATCTTGGTAAAAAAACTCAACTATACCAAAGGTTCTAATGCAACCAAGATTGGGAAACTTCTAGTAGTTGGGCAGGTCAAAACGAAACCCTATAGGGCTGGGGTTGGTATTTTAAAAAACAGTCACAGATAGTGATGGTGAAAAACATAGCTTCAATAACCCTAAATTTGCACAACGGTGTTCACTCAAGCCCCCTTTTAACCCAAAAAGACAAAGATAAGGTTTTAGGCCTACCTGGAAAACACTGATGAGGATACAATGCTTGGGGAAGTAATCCGTAGGCTCCAAATGGAAATCGACAACTAGATGCATCCAAAATAGAGTAAAAAATGGTAACAAACCATAAAAAACAATTGTGCTTATAAATAGAATGTTTTTTTTTAAAACAATAAATGCAATTGCTGGGTAATTAATGGCGCACAGATGAAATCGTTGTTTTGGTGCCTATAACATAAACCCATCATCGTGAAGAAATGAATTGCCTGCGATTGTGTCGTTTGGACATGCGAAGTCTCACCGACACCATCGGTAGGAACTTGTCAAACCCTGCCGAAAAATAACGTCGACAAACTCCCAAGAAACGTTTCGATCAACAGTAAAAGCTAAGTCTTCGCCAAGCACATCAACCATGAAGGATCAATTTAGCTGAAACCATCGGCAAGAATCGGTGACAACCTTCGACCAACTTATGGTAAACCTTTGATAAAATGCGTCAGAAAGCGAGGGTAAGTTCTGCCAAACACATCGGCTTCGAAACTTGAGTTATGTCATCAGCTAGACTCATGAAAAGGTTCTGATGAAAAAATGTCAGCTCAAAAAGCGGAGTCCTGCCGATAATGTCGGCAGAAACTTGGCAAAAAGCTTCCGATGAAAGATTAGGCCTTGGGAAAAAATAAAGTAAAAATTGGCTGGGAGAAATTGGATGGAAAGGCTAAGTTCTTCTAACGTGTCAGCTCAACTCGATGAGTTCTTCCGACACATCAGAAGAAGAAAAATGAGTTTTAACTTAGTGCAAAAATATTTTTAGACTTGTTCAAAATAAAACTAAGTGAAGCAATGAAACTTTAAGGAGAAAAAGCAGTCTAAGAAAGGGCTAAAAGCTAAAAAATTCTAAGGAGGGGCCCAAAAATGTGACAAATTGTTTGGGGAAGGGGTTGCAGCAGCAACAATTGGTGACTAGCTGGTGAACACAGATCTTTGAAAAACTATCTTTTCAAAATAAAAACTGCTACATGATAATTGATTAGAGTGGCTTATTCCAGGCTTCTTCCAAGATCATTTAAGAATCTAGACTTCTTCAGGGATGTAAAATTAGTGTATCACATTGAATGCAGTCTTTCTGGGGTAGGGTAACCAGGCTTAGAAGTCCGGATGACTCTATTGGGGCCAAAATGTGAGATTCATTTGAACTATGTTTTGGGTTTCCACCAGACATGACACCGGGATCGTAACAGAGTTAGATAGATGTATTCATTTGTTCCTCATTCCTCATGCTATTTGCATTCTTTTGATGCTTAAAGACATTTTTCTTGTGAGTCTTCCTTGATTTCTCCTTTTCTTTTGAAAAAATGATTTAGGTTCTTCCATCCATAATGTCCTTTTTCGTGAGTGATGATTTGTTTCAGCTCAAGGACAAAGCAGAACTTTTTTTGAACAATCCATTTGTTTAACTGATTTATTCTTCATACATCTTCTTGATGTATATTTTCTATTTTGGAATTTTGACTGTTTATCTTAAGACTTTTGGCTTTCATCCTGTAGCATGGGATTATTTTGAATGCCATGCATATGTTAGTTCCGCTTCCTTTCCGTGGGTTTATCGCGGTAAGCTTCCTAGGACAGATATTAATGTGAAAGTGGATGGAGCCCCAGGATAGTATTCTAGACCTCATACGACTTAGTTATTTTATAGGGTTTAAACAAGACTTCAATGTGCTCTGAAACAACTTCCCTTTCACAAGTCTATTTAATTAAAGAATCTCACCTTTGATCAAAATCTTTCATACCTTTCTTAATAAGAAGTTCTTGAATTTAAAAGTATTTTGCAATTTGTTTAGATTCCTATGACCCCAAGCACCAAAACCTGAGCTGGCTTATTCTGAAAAAAATCAAATAAACTAAAGTAAATCAATAAAAGAAAGTAAATGGCATGAAAACAAGAAAAGAAAGAGTTTATTTATGTACACAAATATTCCTAAAATAACTATGTGAAGTAAGGTTTGAGAACAAGGCCATTAACAGGAAGGTTGTCTTCCTGCCCTTGTAAATCTTACAACTTATAAGTCGAGGGGCCTAGCTTTTCAGCAATCTGAAAGGGGCCAACCCATAGGTGTTTAAATTTGGTATGTTTTCCCTTTTCATCATGTGGGTGATCCCACTTTAGAACCAAGTCTCCTATTTCGAAATTCCCTTTTCTACATTTTCACTTATCAAACCAACTTTTGACAATTTCTTGTTGGTGTTTAAATCTTTATTTGGACTTAAGCCTAGACTCTTCAAGTTTCATCAAGGTGTTAATTCAAGCTTGTAAAATTTCACTACCAGATCCCCATAAGACTTGAGCTAACTGAGAAGATGGAAGCAGGATGTTCAAGGGTAAAATAGCCTCTTTCCCATAAACTAGTGTATAAGGGGACACTTCTAAGGAGTTCTTTGGGTGACCCTATATGTCCATAATGCATTGGGAAGAGCTATGTGCCAACTTCTTTGATTCTCAATAATGGTCTTCTTTAGAATTCTAATAATATTTTTATTTGTTGATTCTGCTAATCCATTTCCCCGAAGATAATAGTTGGCGGAATAATGTAGTTTGATTCCTTTTTCACTAGCGAATTTAGTTATTTTAATGGATGATAAATAAGACGCATTATAAAAAACAAATGAAATTGGAACCCCAAACCTGGTCATGATGTTTTCCTACAGGAATTTAATGACTACGTCCTCGTTCACTTTGTGTAGTGGAACTTATTCTACCCATATTGTGAAGTAATCCGTAGTTGTGAGGATATATTGGTGTTATAGTGAGTAACTTGGATTGATTTCTCCGATGATGTCTATACCCCACTGTTCGAAAGGTTCTGAAATAATAACAGGTTGCAATGATCCAACTGCTTTCGCTAATATTCCACAGCTTCTTTGACATATGTCGCACTTTCTCACATAGGCATGAGCATGTTTAAATAATGTTGGCCAGTAATAGCCAGCCCTAAGGATCTTTTGAGCAGTAGTATATCCAGAGAAGTGTCCTCCAGCAGTTCCATCATGAAATTCCTCAACAAGTTTGGAATCATCTTCTTGATCGAGACATCTTATAAATACTCCATCATAGTTCCTCCTGAAAAGAACTCCATCAATAATCTGGTAAGAAGCTGACTTTAGACGAAGTGCCCTTCATTGCTTGGAGTTCCAATGCTTCGGTAAATATCATTGTTGGAGGTAATGCACCAGGTCTCTATACCAAGATTCGGGAGAGGTAAAGATAGGACATACATCAATGATGTTCAACTCTGCTTCATTTTCCCAATCACAATATTCATCATTATGACCTTTCGCAATTAACTTACACAACCCTTGTCCTTTAATTATAGTGGCTGGTTTAAATTCCAAATCATACTCGTGCAATGTTGTCACCCAATTTCCTCTTCATTCACCCAATTATTTATATACAAAGAGGGTTCTGACAGCTAGATGAGGGACGATTACCCTGGTTCTGTTTTTCAAAATGTAAGTTTTGAATTGTTTCACTGCTTTAAAAATTTCATATGCTTGTTTATCTACAGCAGGGTAGTTCAATTCAGCCCCTTGTAATCCAGTTCTCATAAATGATATCGGGTACTCATATCCCAATTCTCCCTTTTGTGTGAGCACTGTTGCAAGTGAGTTGTCTAAAGCGAAAGTGTACTTTCAAAATCAGGACTTCTTAGAGAAGGTACATGAGCTATTGTTGTTTTGATGTCATTAAATGAAACCTTCTCCACATTGGTCCATTTAAATTGCACACTTTGTTTCACCATTTGTTGCAAAGGTTTTACGAATTGCGTAAAGTTTGGATCACACCTTTGAACAAAATTTATGGTACCTATAAATGATTGCATCCCTTTCTTGTTATGGGGTAAGGGAATCTGAGATATTACTTCTATTCTTTCTGGGTCTATGGAGATTCTCGTTTTTGAAATGATATGACCCAACAGTTTTCCTTCTAAAACTACGAAGATTCTTTTATTTGGATTCAAAGAGATGTCGTATTTTCTACAGTGATAAAAAAATGGTTTTCAATGAAAAACATGATCTTCCCTTTTCTTTGAGAAACCTGTCACATCGTCTAGATATATCACCACACTCTGGCCAATCAATCCCCGGAAAGCAATATCCATTTCCCTATGAAACGTAGCTCCATCATTGATGAGACCGAAGGGAATTCTTCTGTATGCAAATGTTCCCCACTTCATTTGAAATGTAGTTTTCGGCCTATCTTTCTCAGCCACCAATACTTGGTTATAGCCTGAAAATCCATCTAATAAGGAGAACAGTTCTGAACCTGATACCATCTGGAGAATTTGTTCCATTGGTGGAACCACATAGTTATCTTTATATGAAGCTCTGTTCAGATTTCTGAAGTTGACACATAATCTTATTTCCCCTGACTTATTCCTCATTGGAACCACATTGGCTACCCATTATGAATGTTGGACTCTGAAAATAATCTTTGCATCAAGTAATTTCTTTACTTCATGTTGGATTAAAGGTTCCAACTTTGGATGAATTTTTCTCAGTTGTTGCTGGAATGGTTTCACGCCCATTTTAATGGGAATAACGTGCTAAATGATACGTGTGTCATATTTCTTCAAGTATTCGTATGTCCAGGCAAATATATCTTTGTATTGCTGAAACAAATTGATAAATATGCTCCTTTCTTTGGCTGAGCAACATTTTCCCAAGTTCACGTATTTGGGCCCAACCTCTATCCCTAAACTGATCAGTTCATATTGCATATATGAACTATTAGTATTGACATTTGTTGGATTCTTGAACTTATGATGTAAGTCAAACATCCCTTCTAGTGTTCTTACTCCTTTGGGCATAAATTTCCCTTTTGTTACTTCTCCGTATTGTAGATTTCCTTGATGTTTTTCATCATCAATCACAGAGTCTTTGAAAGTTTCATCATTTGTCATGAAATCAATAATTTGCTCATCATCAATAAACACCCTCATATTTGTAACATTATTTGGTACTTCTGGTTTGAAAATAAGTTCAATAGCACATTTGTTATTAGTAGGTACTAATCTAGTAGCGGAAACAACTAAGAAATCAGCTACAATATTCTTTAATCTAGGAATTGAATTTATATTGAAAGCATTAAAATGTGAAATCAGATTCCAGACTTCAAACTGATATCCTTTCAGGTGCGGTGATAAACAATGTATTGTGTCTCTAAACTATCTCAGAGTCACCAAAAAAAATTAAGTTTTTAACGTTAAGTTCAATGGATTTTCTCAGGCCCTAGAAAAGAGCTTCATACTCAGCAGTGTTATTTGTACATTCAAACTCTAGTCTACAAGAGAGAAATTGTTTGTTCTTTTCTGGGTCAATCATGACACAACTGACCCCTGATCCCTCTTTTGTTTTGGAATCATCAAAGTACAAAAACCAAAATCTATCTTCTAAATCTACTTGATTAGTGTTACTTTCTATGTTAGAAACTAAATTTACTATATTACAATCAATATAATTCAGTACGTGAAAAATGAAGGAGTTCGAACTGCGCGTCGGATTCACAACTGGCCTCTTCGAATTTATAATTTCTAGGTTCGAGCTCTAAAAAGTAGTTACCCAATACTGAAGGTGAGAAGTTTATGGGTTCATTCTTTCCCTCCAACTGAGTTACGTTGTGTTTCATGTGCGGTTCCCTCATTACCTTAATCTGATTTTGACTATTCTTATATGGCAGCCACATGTGCAACCAATCAGTTGCAAAAAACCCATTTAGTTTTGCAGACCAGTCCCTACTCAATATCAATCCATAGGCCTCTAGCATATCCACTATCATAATATCTATAAACTAGCAAACTCTATCATCTACAGATAGTCGAATCAACATATTTTTCATCTCCCTTATTACTTTGACAGCAGATCTGTCCAACTGAATGATATTACATGAGGATGGTGTGGGTTGACCATTGATTTTTTTACATACTGAGAGTGGCATGACATTAGATGAAGCCCCATAATCCACCAAACAATTATGCACATTATGATTAGAAATTTCGAAAGATAATAAGAATGGAAAAGTTTGAGATTTGTATTTCCTTCCAATGCTTGCTTCATTGATTTCTTTATCAGATTGAATGTCTTCCTGGGAGCTACTTGGATGTGGATCAAAATATTCCAGTAGCTTCTTTCTTTGCTGGGGAAAATTACAATAATTCAAATAGAGAAATATTTGATTTTGTTTTCTTTATGTCTTCCACTAGGTCGTACCCCATCATATTCTACCAGTCCTTTCTTGTTGCTTTCTGTTGTATTATCTATGGTCCTTTCAGGCTTACCGACTACTGGGTTTTTATCGTTTATGTTGACCAAATCAGACTTAGATGTTGTTTGGGTAGTGCTGATAATATTATTCATGTTTTCTTGCATCTTCTTTATTTTGGGCAGCACTAATCTTTCATCCATTACTGGTCCTTTACTTCTGGTTGTAACATTAACCGATGATAATTGAATCTCTTCTGTAGGCTCCTCCTAATATAATCCCAATGTAGGTACATAATCCCATAATACCATCGTGGTTTCTTCTGGTTCGTTGGTTTTTTCTTCTTCCACCTCCGACTCTGTTAGTTTAGCATCTAATAGTTGGTTCATAACCAAAGTCATAGAGTTTATCCACTGTGGGAATCTCTTTTTAGAACGATTTTCTTGATGGAAAGTACAAAAATGGTCCATTCCTACCTCATTAAAGTTCAATACGGAAGAAGTATACACAGGCGGTTGAGACTGTCCACTTTCATCCCTTTTCTTGAAATAAGGCTTGAACTGTTTTTTTGATGAACTAGCTTCTTTGTCCTTTTCTAGATCTACTATCTTGTTTGATAGATTTTGTACCATATTAACCACATTTTCTAATTCATTCGAATGTTTTTCCTTAGGTCTAGTTAGAAACAAAGGTTTTTTAGTGCTAAATGTCTTTACCTCTGGTTCTGAAGTATGTTTTGCTATACTGTCAAGTTCGGCTTCTACTTTATTAGCTTCCTCATAATTTTCCACCAATGTACATTTAACTGCTCTCTTGACAAACACTGCTATAGAAGGACAAAGTGTTGAGGTATAATATTCTATTAAATTTTCTTCAGCTGGTATTGTTGTAGCACTGAAATTACTCAAATGAGCAGCAAGCCTCTGGTTGAAATATTGTACCTTTTCTTTCTTATCAATCCTCAGAGAGAGAAATTCTTTCGTAAGGGTGGCGATGGTTCTTTTACTGCCAAATTTTCTTTTGAACACTTTTTCAAAGGTATCCCGGTCTGTTATGGAATTGGCTTGTAAACTGAAAAACCAAGCAGAAGCTTTAGCCTCAAAGGTATGTGGAAAAAACCTGCATACACCATCTTCATGTTGAACAACTAAAAGTTCCAAAGCTAAGTTGTAAGTTTGCAAGTGGTCCTCTACAAAAATTCCCTACCCAGGGTCAAACTTTGGTAGAGCCCTTTCCGGGTTCTTAGGCAAGTCATGCAATGGAGTAGCCAAGTGGAGTGGTGTTCTTTCTCTCCATGCAGGTTGATTAGGATTTACAGGTTGATTATCATTTGCAGCCATAATTCGACGAGGAGTCTGTGGTGGAGACTGTGAAGGTGAAGTTAGCAGAAACTGAAATGTAGGAGAACCCGGTCCCAACTGATCAAGTGGTTGAAGGATTTATTGTTTGGATAAATATACCAACTCTTCCAAGTTTTCCACTAATATCAAATCTTCAGTATAAGAAGGTACTTTCCTGGAAGCCTGCCTTCTAGGTAATGTAGGAATTGCTTTCAATCCTCCAAGATTTTTTACGTAAGATCTTGTATGTCTTCTCAAGTGATTAACTTCTTCAAATGGAATAACATATAGACGTTCTGAACCTTTTTCTTCAGAACCTACTCTCTCTTGCTCTTCAGGAAACTTAGTTTTAGAGGTACCTCCATTGGAATAATTTCTTGTTAATGGATTTCCTAGGCTAACCATGCAATGGCTGCCCTCCTTCTAGCGCCAAAACTATTGATGCCTGGAATAATTCCTAGGTATCGACAATAGGGATTTTCCCCAATAAGTGATCCCAACTAGATTTCTCACCGTTTGGTGTGGGGAACCTATTCGGTTAGCGACCCGAATACCGTATAATTAAAATGTTTAAGAATTTTACTGGTTGTGGCCTGGTCCACCGTTTATTTGATTTTATTATCTTAGAATAAAATTCAAGTGCCTAAGCTAAATGCAGGTGACTGGTGAGAAAAATCCTCACAAGTGATGTGTAGGTTCTTACCTCCCGTCTTATCTCTCTTGCTCCTCAATCACTTCTACGAAAGAAAAACAACTATTGTCTAAATTATTATAGTCTATTCTAAACTAATCTACCCTATCCCCAAGGGGAGAAAAGTTTAAATGTTATAAAGTAATGTACTGTAATGTTGCATATTGAATTCTACAGATAGTTGATTAAATTCCACACACATAGTTACAATAGAAAAAATAAACAAAGATAGATTTGCATTTATTAAAACATTCATTACTCAACATATGCATGAGATTTCCACTGAAAAGTAAAATCATTCGTCATTGCAGAAATAAGTCATTAGTTCAGAACGATCTCACAACTGTATAGCAGCTAAATAAGAAGTAGTTCAACATTAGCACTCCACACAATCCACGTGAAAACTTGTACAGTCCTTCCCCCAACAAAATGTTCTTCTTTAGTCATAGAAAACATAGTTCTTCCAAAATAACTCAGTATATATGCGCTAGTGAAAAGTCCCTTCTAATCTACCCTCTACTCCTATTTATAGCACTTTTACAAATGACTCTTTGACTACCGCAACCTTTTTGACTTCAAAATTTTGTCCTCTAGTGTCTTACACTAGGAAAATGAAAATAAAATAAAATAAATTACATAAAGTGACAAATGTAGATAAGACAAAATCTCAAGTCGTCCCAATTGGTATCTCATTCAATTTGCCCCATGGATTAGCTTCCGCTGCGATAGTTTTGTAGTCTATAGGCTCCAACAATCTTACTGTCACTTCGTGTACAACCAGTTGTGACTTTATTTCTGCCATTTTGGGTAGGGTTACCCTGTACAAGTCTTACAAGAGGAAATTACTGACCGAGGCCTATGCAATCCAGTCTTTTACCGCTTTTTCAGTGATGCCTTCAATTTGTTGTATGCTTAGTTCATCCTCACGCAATCTTTCTTGGAGGTATTTCAGGTGTTCATCTTTGTCTGGAAACTCCTGGATTTTTGTCACTGGAGAGGCCTGGTACTTATTATGCGTTATGCACATTCTCTTGTATAAATCCATGCACCTTTCCAAATTCTTTTCGACCCCAGTGGTCAATCTCAAAGAGGACTTGCTGCTGAAATATAAGAGTTCTAATTCTATTTTCAATCCTTCTGCAGTCTTTTGTGGAAAATGTTTAGGGAATGTTGAATTAGTTTCTATCTAGGTCAACTGGCCTTGAACATTTTCCGCAACCTTTAATAAATTTGTTTTGAAATCAATTGATACCATTGAAATTTCCTTCAATCTTACTTCTTCCTGCTTGATCTTGTACACCTCCTCCGTGAATTTTAATTGGACTTGATATATTTTCCTCCATATTAGGCAAGCTTGCTCCTGGAAGGGAGTAATATCAAGATGTTGTTCATTTGATGCCTTGAGTTGAGTTTCTAGTGAGCTGTTTTGTACCTCTAGCTCTCCTACTTGGGTTCTTAGCTCACCTCTTTGTCTGTTTGCCGCATACTTCTGCTTTTCTAGTCCAGAAATATTTTCTTCAAAGTCTTTCCTCTCCCCTTCCATGATTGTAACTGAGAGCTCCAATGCTTCCTTTTCCAACTCTAAAGATTGAGCCTTTTAGATCCTTTCAAATTCTGAAAGAGTTGCCTCATGTTTCCTTTTAATTTCTCAACCTTCTCTTCTTTCTTTAAGCAAAGTGTCTTTCATTCTTATCATCTTTTCTTTGTACTGATCTGCATTTTCCATCAATTTGTCAATATTATTAGCATTTGCTTAAGCGGCTGCGATGCTGACCGATGCCATTAATTTTGGATCTTGGTTGGGGCCTTGCATGGAGGTTTTCTCAACCACTGTGACTACATCAATATGTGTACCAACCTTTAATCTTTTTTTTTTCGATCTCCAAACAATGGTTTTCTTCTTTGGATTGAAGAATACCCTATCTATGCATGCCACTGCATGATGCTTGGACGGAGTGAAAGCCACCGGTCCCAACTCTGCAAGAGGGAGGTGACCTCCTGTGATTGTGTCACTTGTCGAAGCAAGAGGATCTATTGGGTTATCTTGAGTAGTATCCCGGTCCATACTCTCCTTGTCTTTTTATTCTTGTTCCTTCTTTCTTAACTCTTCAGCTGCTTGTTCAGCTTCTTTTCACAATCTTTCTTCTGCTTATCTTTGTAGCATTTCTTCCTCTTATTTTTTAAGTCGTTCTTCTTTTGCTTGTAGTTTCTCTTATTCTACCTTTTTTCTTTGAGCCCCTTCGGCTAATAAATTCGTAGCTTATTATACTAGCATTCGAGCATCTTCTTCCCATTTCTTTGCAGCCTCTTCTTGTGGATTTTGTTGTTCTTTTATACTGCTACTCCTTTTGCCTCCACTGGTGTTGATCTTCTTTTTGTTGAACCGCTTCCTTAGAGCGGTCATGTTGCAAGAATTTCTGAATGTTGCCTCTTTTTTGTCAAAATGATCAGAGTATTTGAAATGGAATCCTACAGCCACGCAATGTTTTGAAACCTTTTCATATGTGTCATTCCTATGGAAACTCTTTTCCTCAAAGTGGAATTTTTCTAGATCTTTCACAAATTTCGGGGAATTTTTTACCTTTGCAAATTTATAGCTGCCAATGCAGAATAGAAGTGGTGGAAAAACAACCTTCTTCATATCGAATAAGAAGTTTACTATTCCATCTATGTATAGCTGCAAGACTGCGTCTTTGTGAACTATATAATTAGTGGTATACCTGGGCATCAATGACGGGGCTTTATATCCTCCGTACATCCTTAAGTAAGTACCCTCCTTGGATAAAAAATAGTCTCCATACTCATAGATGACCTCCATGGAAGTTTCAGACAGACAATTCGGGTCCTTGATGAAAATCAGTACATACAAAGGCATCAAAAACTCCTCGCAAATGAGCTTGTAATAGCCTACCTACTTATGTGCCCATATAATTTGGTAGGCAGTATAGATGGGCATTTTGGTGTCATTCCAAGTACAATTAAGCTTTGGGAATTGGTGTAGGCATAAGATACAATCAATAAAATAAGACCCCATGTAAAACTCTGACTTTCTTTGAGTCAGGCCTCCTTGAGCAACAACTATACATGATGACAAGGTGTTTGCTACAATATCTGCCCAGTTAAAAATGGTGCCTTGCATAGCCACATGATGTATCAAAGGGATCCAACCTATCTTGTAGAATCTTCCATTCGCCCTGCCAAAAATCCTATTGAGCATTAGGGCTATGATCATGTAGGGAGTGTGTAAACTTGCAGTGTCATACTTTCCAGATGCTTTCTAGCGTAGTTGCTTCCCTGCCACCATCATCTGCCTAGAAAATTCAAAGAAGTCTAAACTTAAGCTGTTCACCCAGCCATCTGTCATCATAGTCTATGGAGTGGGTAGTTTGCAGGCCTTGGTTATATAGGAATGAGTGAAGGAAGCAAAGGATTTCCCTTCGGTATTGGAAATAATCATGGTGGATGTGTCAGCACGAGGTAGGATCCATCCAATTACCTTAGCACAAGGGAAGAGCTTGGGGTGCGTGACTACCTTTGTGATACCATATTTCCTTATGTTTTCATATAAAGGTATATCTTCCAGACCCGCATCTGGGACACTCTTGTATTTGATCATGTGACATATATGTCCCCACTGAAACTCCTGCTCAGCCCTTGTAACAGCCTTCGTTTCCTCATAAATAATATCCATTCTGGGCAGAACTTCTACGTATGAATCATATTATGCAGCATTGGCCTTCTTCTTTCCAACTTTCTTCATCATGTTGTGAGGTGAACCCTAAAACTGCAACATGACCACAACAATAAATACCTTAGTCCATGCAACATGTAATCTCATCAACATTAGAAAACTAAAATGAGAAGCTAGGACATCAATGTTAATATTGTGAAAATCCAAGATAAAAAATCATGGTTTCTTTTAAAAAACAATATTGCAGTCAGTACTTAAAAGAACAGAGATATATTTACTAGTTCATCATCTTTCAATCAAAACCAACTCTGCGAGGTAGAGAAAACACACTCATGTTATTCAAACATTTTCTATTTTCAGCAAGAGTGTCTAGGTTAGGTCAAAATGAAACTTATTAATGAAAGTGCAGGTGTAAATGTTGTTTTGGGAATAGGTTACCTGTTCTAATGCATTCATCTTGAATTTTTAGGTCAAGCTATAGAAGAATAATCAAATCTAGTTTTAATCCCTACACAGGGATTTCCAAGCTCATTTCTATTTAGTATTCATTCGGTTTTAATATCAAGACATAGGATATTCCTTTTATTAACTTTTCTTTTACATGCAAGAAGACAATCAAAGAAAAATGCAATAATGGCTTTGTATTTTGAAACTGAGGGCAACCCGAAACCCTATGTTGACTCGAAGTTGATGAAAACCTCTTAAACCACAGCACCTACCATAGAAAAAGGTACTCTTTCTTAACAGAAACCCTAGGCTAGGTTTAAAAAACGACAGTCCTCTAAGCGGAAAACTACCCACTGTTCCCCTAGCATTGCATATGAAAATAAACCAAACGAGGCGCAGTCGATGAAACACTCGACCTACCACAGATTCCTCAACAAAACCCCAGTGATTCGACACCATCATATCTATGGCTTGGAAGGTCAAAACAAATGCAACAACGACGACAAATCTAGCAAGCTCGGTAAAAAACTCAACGATGCCAAAGGTTCTAATGCAACCAGGCTTGGGAAACTTCCAGTGGTTGGGAAAGTCAAAACAAAACCCTATAGGGTCGGGGTTGGTCTTTTAAAATGCGGCTGCGGATAGTGATGGTGAAAAACCTAACACCGTAACCCCAAATTTCCACAATGTCGTTCACTCAAGCCCTCTTTTAACCCAAAAAGACAAAGATGAGGTTTTAGTCCTACCTGGAAAACGCTGACGAGGATACGATGCTTGGCGCAACAATTTGTAGGCTCCAAATGGTAATCGACAACTGGATGCATCCAAAACAGAGTAAAAAAATGGTAATAAACCGTAAAAAACAACCGTGCTTATAAATAGAAAAAATCGTTGAAAACGCAATAAATGTGGTCGCTGTGTAATTAATGGCGCACAGATGAAATCACCATTTTGGCACCTAGAACATAAACCCATCAGCGTGAAGAAATGAGTTACCTATGACAGTGTCATTTGGTCATGCAAAGTCTCATCGACAACATCAACAGGAACTTGTCAAACCCTGCCGAAAAAGAACGTCAACAAACTCCCAAGAAAAGTTTTGATCGACAGTGAAAGCTAAGTCTTCGCCGAGCACATCGACCGTGAAGGATGAGTTTATCTGAAACCATCAGCAAGACTCGGTGACAACCTTCGACCAACTTATGATAAACCTCCAATAAAACGTGTCGAAAAATGAGGGTAAGTTATGCCGAACACATCGGCTTCAAAACACGAGTTCTGTTGTTGGCTAGACTCATGAAAAGGTTCCGATGAAAAAATGTCGGCTAAAAAAGCGAAGTCGTGCCGATACTGTCGGCTCCAAAACTTGAGTTTCTTCGACACTATCGGCAGAAACTTGGCAAAAAGGTTCCGATGAAGGCTTAGTCATTGGGAAAAAATAAAGTAAAAACCAGCTGGGAGACATCGGATGGAAAGGCTAAGTTCTTACGACTTATCAGATCAACTCAATAACTTCTTCGGACACATTGGAAGAAAAAGATGAGTTTTAATTTAGTGCAAAAAGCTTTTCAGACTTGTTCAAAATAAAACTAAGTGAAGGAATGAAACTTTAAGGAACAAAAGCAGTCTAAGAAAAAACCAAAAGCTAAAAAATTCTAAGAAAGGGCCTAAAAATGTGACAAATTTTTTGGAGAAACGATTACAACAACAACAAAAAATAACAATGTTACATACATAAAATAATATATAAATAATTAATAAACAAGTATACTGAGAAAAATAACTAGTAAATAATAGTAAACGTTGCATCCTTCAGATGATTCACAAATAACTATTTAAACCAGTCTTAAAGTGATTTAAAGAAGTCTTACATTGTATTATATCATCATTTATTCATTTGATATTTATTTTATATATATTATTAAGTGAAGATAGATTCTCTTATTATGTCCCCGACAGAGGGGATGTATATGAATCGGTCACGAGGATTATTGGGAGCAATATGTAGTAATTTTAAAAAATATATAGAAGTTAGAGTAAGGTTATGTAATATTGTTTTATTATGTTCTTTTTTTAATTTGTTAAATGTCTATTTTTTAAGCTTGTTATTGGTCTGGGAAACATGACGTTGGCTTGGATTTCTGTGCCCCAAGACCCGGCGACGTGGCTGATATCAACAATGTTATTATAATATTCCTCGTAAACAATACCTATTACAATACCTATATTTCATATTTCAAAATCCCTCTTTTAATATTTAGGTTTGCATATTTATTGATGGCTTACAAGATCCTGCAAATAGATCGGATGCATCTTGCTCGACTGCTGCACACTGACCCTACAATGTTTATAGGTTTCCATGCCCAAAGCATTTTGCAGATTAATCTAGTCTTGCACATTAATTAGAATTTGTATTTTTTGGTTTAAATTGACCTGCCCCTGTCTGCATTTACCTATGAAGATATTAAACGGCACTCATGCATAAGACCTGCATTTCTTGGTATATGAAGTGCCGCCACAATCTGCATTCTTGTTGCTGTTGCTTGTCACAGAAGCATTGTTTATGCTGCCACAATCTCATTCTAAATGAAAATATTTATTTATCCACGTGACAAGGGTTTAAGGACTGGTTTGCTTCGGCAAGCAAAAGTTTAACTCTTGAAATGGGGGTTTTGTGTTTTTTCAAGGTTTTTCATTATTCCTATTTAAGGCCGTTTTTAATGCATCCTTTTGGGCTTTGACTCAAGCTCCTTTTAAATGGGACGGGAAAATTTCAGTTAGTTGCTCATTGTGGATGCTCTGTTAGTTTGAAATTTGTTGATTCCAAGCTGTTTTGTTGAGTGCCTTGTGAAAATGTAAGTGCCTAGCCCTTTTCTTATTTATGTTTCTCTTTTGGCCGATTGTTGCTTTAGGCTTTCTCATGTTGTTGGTTGCAAGGCGGAGGCTGTTTTTTTCGCTAGTTTGAGTGCAGTGACTGGCAGAGGCTGCTTTCCTCACGGGTTCTTATGTATGGTACTTTGGTCTGCTTGCTGGTGGTTTCTTCTATAAGGTATGTTAACCAATTCCCCTTCTTTGTAGGTTTTGCAAATGAATAGTTTTAGTGTTGTGTTGATTTCTATTTCATGAAATTAGTATGCTGTATTGTATAGCGTAGAGGTGAGAAGAGTCTTTCTGAAATACCATAGTTCGATTATTTCTGAAATACCATGGTTTTAAAAGGATAATGAAAACTGCATTCCCCCGGACCCGATATCTAGTTAGCTTGGGAGGAACTAAAAAACTTGAAAACAAACACATGATACAAGGATAAAAATTGAACTTAACTCTGGATACCAGAACCTCTGTTTTAATTTTCACTACAAATTAATATGGCAATGGCTACAATCCCTTCAATCTGTGCTGAATATTATTCCAATCTTCGATATAGTTATTGCTCTTTCCTTCCATCCGCTACTGATAAATATGAGAATGATTGTGCTAATTTTCACACTAAGAGCTCCAAACTACTTTGCTATGGTTTCACTTTTTCCTATCTTCTTAGGTTTGTAAACATGGACAGGTAGAATCTTCTTTGAAACCCTTGACCCGGTTTTAACTATCTAACTTCTTTACATTCTTCTATTAATATTGTTGTAAATTCCTGTTGTTTCAGAAAGAGGATTTCAGTTTTTAAAACCTGAAACTCAAATTAGTTCATTTATTTCCATGTATTACATGTTTAGAGTACGATCCATCGATCTATGTTATCGCGTTGTATTGAGAAAGAAAAGACAGCATACCATTTCATATTACTAAATTAGGGTAACGCAGCTGCATCTATTCGACAATCCTTTTTAATAACAGATACAAATGAAAGTTTGCAATAGTATTAAGCTTCATTGCTTTTTTTTATCTACTAGAAATAAATTAACAGTTGACAGATCTGACTCTTCTCCATATTAAGTTGTTGCTGCTATAGTAAACCTAATTTTTTTCAGGTTGTTAAATTTTCTATCTCCATGTCTATTTTTTTCAGTACTTTATATCATTTACAATGCACGATATACACATAATTTACAAACTGATTGAACGTATCTGAGAATAAAACTTACATAAAGTGTTCCAGAAACTTAGAGATTAGTAATTCACCTTGACAGGGAGAAGCAGTCATGTGCTGACCAGTAATATCCTCCACCATGACGGCGCAATGCTTAGCGATTTTAATCGTCTCCTGCTCATTTTCCCTTACTGATTGATCTTTCTTCATCTCCATGGCGTTGACGAAACGTCCACCGCCTAGATCATCACCGACAGATCATTGTAACGATCAACGAAAATCATATATTTATTAACAAAAGACAAAATTACAAGAGTAGGAACGATAATAACATGTGTGTTCTAATGATTAATAAAAAGAACAAAATTCATATTTTTATCAACAAAATAACGAGAGTGGGAAGGATAATAGCATGTGTTCTAATGATCAATAAGACTGAAGAGAATGATAGTTTTTGGAGAGAAACTTTAAAAGAATTAAGAGAATGATAGTTTTGAAGAGAAACCTTAAAATCTATATTAATATATGTTTTTAAATTTTGAACAACCCCAATAGTGTAAACCATCGGAATTCAAAGGAATTTTGATCATTGAAAACAATTTGAATCATCATATGCTACAGCAAGAGAGGCTCAATGAAGCAACTCTCATCAATTGAACACAGTCGTGGTCTCCATGAACTGCTTTTAGATCGAATATACTGCCTGTAAGCCATCCGCATCTCAGGAGTGTCACAAATCCCCATTACTTTGGGCTTCATCTCACCACTATCCCCGGATTGTTGGGCTTCCGCCAGTAGTCTTTCCACACACTCCCCCGAATTCCTCATCTGATTACTGTCATCGTTTTCAATTTCCAAAGGAAATACCGACCCGCCATGCGCAACTTTCAATTTCTTTGAAATGGAGATCAGTTGCGAAGCCAGAGATAACTAATCTTGGGTTTGTAGTGCGGAGAAAGGCAGAAGAAAGTAAAGACCGCCCCTCCTAAGATCCTCTTCTGGTGGAAGCGGGTGGGGGTCACAGGCCTGGAGACCACGAGAGCTGCAAATAAAATGATTGGGATGGCGGAGCAAGAGGTCTTTTACTCTCACCGACACCACAAATTGATAGGCAAGCCCGTTCAATTTCTGTACTCGAATGCAATCTCTAGCAGTCTCGTAATCAGGTGCCCTCGCATAGGAAGCCAGCAATCCCACCACTATAGAGCTTCTTTTTCAAGATGAAACCCTAAATCTGGAGTAATTTTTTCCCATTTTTTGTATTTGCTATCGGGGTTTCTTTGTATCTATCAAATCGAATTGGATTTGGGCTGCCAAAAGTTGAATGAGTTGAGCTTCTAACACATGTAGCTCCAAAGATTTCTATAAAAGATGAAAGAGCACCATCAGCAAGAATCAGAAAACGATCACCTGTTTATCCTGGACCGTATACTTACAGATCAAAAACACTACGCAAGACCGGTGATTGAAATGTATTAATGTAAGATCAAGTCGACAAATCGGAAGAAACGAAGATTGAATGCAAATCATACGTGCTTAAAAATATTGGAGACAGCATTGAGATTTGAATCCATTGATCAGTTTGTTGTGGGTACGAGTTTTTATAGTTTGGCGTGCACGAAGCTGTAACCAGTTTGGCGTGCCTATCATAAATATCTTGTAATGAGAAGAGGCCATTACCGCTGACAGTTTCAATACGATGATGTTTGGACGACTGAGTTTTGGAGTGGGACTGCTTGCAGAATTCAATGTAAACTATACACGTAGATACAGTTTTGTGAATAATTATTGAATGGAATTAGTAGCATTTCCAACCGTTGATTGATAGATATATTATTCAATGGCCTTATATGGCCTCTTCAATGGACTTGTATATTAAGTCCAAATAATGTGCCCTCCACACATATATATATTTGTATATATGCGTCGTTCAATGGCCTTGCAGATAAAATCAAAATAATGTGCCCGGCATATATATATATATATATATATATATATATATATATATATGCCCGTTCAATGGCCTTCTAGATTAAGTCAAAATAATATGCCCCATATATATTATACGCTCGTTCAATGACCTTTTATATTAAGTCCAAATGATGTACTAAATCTATGTTACATATATTGACTTATAGATTAAGTTCAAATGATGTGCCAGATTTTTATTATATCATTTATTTAAATCAATATAGAATAATATTTTCTAAATTAATATATTATATTAAACTAAAAAATTATAGGATTATTTGTTTGGCTAGTCCACCTTCCCCAGTGGAAACCTTACCAACCATAAAACAAAATGTTTGCTGCCATTGTTTAACATGTTGATCTTTTTAAACCCCCCAAAAAAATCATTGTTTATAGCTATTCTATGAATTTGAATTAGGATACTTATGTGGAAATTCTATGAACCTGAATTAGGATACTTATGTTATGCTTATGATAAAAAAAATAAAAAAAAAATAATTGAAAATGAATCCTAAGAGAACTAGGTAGCTTGGCCTCCATCATTAGTGATGGAGATGATAGACACCTCTTGGAAAGATGGAGGAGGTTGAGCCCTAGGACGACATTTCAAACTCATGAACTCAAACCCAATTGTAGCTTTGGCTATTATATAGAGTTTATCATGGATTGTCGTCATCTATAGCTACATTTCATCCATATGTAGCAAGATTTTCTTTTTTTCCTCCTCGTGATTCATTAATACCTTGCCCAACTTCTATTTGTTATTCCAATAAAGAACGGTTGTCTAAATCTATTTGGAGTCACAGGTTCTAAAGGTATCCACGTGACACATCTAAGACCCCAATATTAGCATCCTTGCAAATCTCATTGTCCTAATTAACTTCTAGCTTATTTTTTACCTAAATTGCATGTTTGATTCCAACAATAAGTTTGTTGTGGTGGCATGAGATCGAAGTCCCTGCCTCTTGTACCACGCATGGGAAGTGGGAGTATTTACAAACCTAGCTGCTAGCTTATTGGTCACTCCTGGTGCAATCCACCATGTTGGTAGGGGAGTTTCTAAAAACCTCTTTCAAACTGTTGGAACAAACCCAAATTAAAGCAACTAAACATGGTTCATCCAAGTTGAAACAATAAATAGATAAAATTGTTGTGATATTACCTCTAACCTAGCCTATCGAAGTCACATTTGGAGTAGGAATAAAAGCAAAGAACATTGTATCCTAATGCATCTCATACCTAATTTCATCCACAATGGCAAGAGTTTCCTACAATGGTAAATTATTGAAACTAGAAATAATTTCCATGCTTGGGGAGGAAGGAGCTTGCATCGAGAGTTCCAATTCTTTTGTTTGTTATCTAATTAAATATTATAAAAATTTTGAAAGTACATATTTTGGTTTTTTACATTAGATCTTAGTTTCATAATCTTTTTTCTAACATTAACCTCTCTAATCTTCCAATTCCTTGCGTCTTTAATCTTTTTTGAGCATATGAATAATATTTGAATACAAATAATTTTTTTTAATTGTCTTTTCTCTTAAGGTTGGATAAAAACAAATTAGTCTTAATGGATGTTGAAAACCGTCATCATATATAACCACCTTCCAAACTGAACTGAAATGGTGGCAACTAGAAATCTGGAAACTTAAATGCCGTCTAAAAGAAAAAAAATTCATGTGGCTACTAAACTCGGATCGCTCATTACCCTCTAGGATCGCTCATTTCCTTCATTCAATACAATGAATTTCCTCAATCCCAGGCAGGATATGGGGGGAAATTCTACAGAAGGTCAAGCTTTAATACAATTTTGTGTTGGGTTAATCGCTCATAAACTGGTGAAGATTATTGCAGGCCTTCTAGCTTATAGAGACGTGCTAATCCCGTGATAAATCCCCAGGACAGAACGCTAAACTGCGACAAATGATTGTTACAGGAATTTGGGCCAAAGTCATACTGAGTAACCTTTTCAAGGTCCAAATGAAAGAACCTTTTAGTATACACAAGTTCCCACAGCTACCTTCATTTACGCGACACAAATCTGAATCTACGCATTATGTAGGGTTTGTAATACGTATATTGGAGTAAGTTAATAACATGCATTAATATTTCTTTAAGAATTGGATCTTCTTAATTTAATTTTTTAATATTTTCTTAATAATTTTATTACAACAAGCCCCACGTTTGGGAAACCTCTTGAGTAACGCTGAGATTAGTCGGTTTCAAATTATTCTCCCCTGCTCTTTGAAAAAGCCTCAATCACGTCCTTATGGGTGGATAAGGCACTATCTAATTTTGAAGCTTGATCCTACACAGATTGAGAAAAATGATTGTTTTCTGAATCATCGAATGATTTGCAGTTTTCATGGCTTTTGGTCTTCAGCGAAAAAATTTCAGACATGGATTTCTGATTCCTATGGTCCTTTCCTGGAAGACCGGGTGGTGATCACCTGTGTGCAAAAGTTGTTTTTTGGATTTTTATTATCATTTTAGTTTGGAGTTTCTCTCTGAGTTGGATGGAAAATGGGTTAGTAATGGCCCCTGGTTTATGTACAACGTTGGCTTCTTTTTGAAGTGGTGTCACCCTGCTTTCTAAGTCATTATTAGAGGTCTTAATTTGGGTAAGAATGCTACTCTCCCTTTTGAGTATTGGATTGATAAGTTCTTTTTTACCATTGTCAATGCCTTGGATAAGTTTATTGTCAAACTGGAAAGATGACACCACCACCTTTTATTTGAATCTGCATTTAGGTTGATTTTAGCAAAGGTCTCCTTGATAAAATTGTGTCAGAGTTTGAGAACCATAAATGTACACAATCCCTGGATTATAGACAGATTACTTTCCATTGTAAGTTCTATGTTGAGTATGGACATGCGGTGGCTTCTTTCCCAAAGGCTAGGGTCTCTCAAGTCAAATAGCAAATGAATAACATATCCACGTACTAGCTTTAGGATACTCTTTTACGTTTGGGAAACCTCTTAAGTAATGCTGAGATTAGTCGGTTTCAAATGATTCTCTCCTGCTCTTTGAAAAAGTCTCAATCATGTCCTTATGGGTGGATAATTTAGCATCTAATTTTGGAGCTTGATTCTACACAGACTGAGGAAAATGATTGTTTTCTGAATCATGATTGTTTTCTGAATCATGGAATGATTTGCAGATTTCATGGCTTTGGTCTTCAGCAAAAAAAATCCAGGCCCTGGATTTCTGATTCCTATGGTCCTTTTCAGGAGGAACATGAGTCAATAAAATAACTAGAGGAGTTGTAAATTTGACCTCTTTTGATTGTACGCTACATCCTCCATTTAAGGTTGCATCTGTACGAAGGCCCTTTACCACTGCTGCCATTTTCGTTGCCTGTGTGATTGAACTTGAACAATGGGTTATTAAATCTTTAAAATTTGAAGAAGAAATAACAAAGTTTCAATTTGAAGATATCAACAAATTAAAACGTGATATTATAATTTAAAAATGAAGTGCATCATTAGTGAAACTTAGTGAGTATATACTACGTATATTAAATCTTTAAAATTTGAAGAAGAAATAACAAAGTTTCAATTTGAAGACACTCTTGTAGGTTTGGTGAAGAGGAAGAGGGGAATGAAATAATAAAGACAAAATTCTTTAAGCCCTCAAACTAATCAACTTCGGGGTAGTTGTTAGTGGCCCTTTTCTTCCTTATGGGTGCTAGGTCTCCTTAATGTTTGCAGAGTTAATTTTAATGTTATGCTTCCTTTACAAGTTTGGTTCTCTAGCCTACTTGTATTATCCCAGGGGTGCGCTTAGTATCTGCATGTCCATCGATGCCTAAGAAAATCCTAGAGAAATTCTGTTTAAAACCATATCTCTCATTTGAAAATAAAACTGATTCAAAACTAGTTCTTTCAGTTTATTATCATCATTATATAATAATGATGGTTAACAATTATTGCTCACCACGGCAGGTTTGATAATAATTGACAGTCCACATTTTCCTTGTTATCAACAATATTGGGGGATTACTATCATTTCTGTATAAACATAGTATGTACTTGGTAACTCCACGATAGACTGAGGTCCGGTTGCCCAGTGAATGATTCGCTGATCTAATTATAACTAACTAACAGATATACAGTCTCTCTCTCTCTCTCTCTCTCTCTCTCTCTCTCTCTCTCTCTATATATATATATATATATATATATATATTGTGAATATATCTTCCCCAGAACCTTCAAACGGCAACACAAAGCACCCCTTGAACAAACCCTACAGCAAACTTCCCTTCCCACCCCTTCCTTGATCTCTGGCACGCATCCAAGAAAATGCACAAATACATTGTTCTCCAGTGAGGGGCCTTCTCGTTTTATAGCGCAAATATAGAGGCAGAGCGGAGAAGAGAAGGAAATTGGAATCTAGGTCAATTCAAGGCATACAATTGTCAAGTTCAAGGGGAGAAGATTGCGGTTTTGACTAACTCATTACCACTACTAGTGCCAATCCATTAATGTTTTCATTTATGTCTCGATTGTTTTGGGACCCTGTTAGATTGTTTTACAAATAAGAAAAATGATTCTTATATTAAATTGGTGTAAAGCAAAGCTCTAATTAAAAAATAAATTATAATCATTTTCTCATAATTGAAAAAGTCAACCAACCAATATCTACACATAGTTAAATCCTAACTAAACTAACTCACCATAAGTATTTACGGCTAAGCCTAAATTTTATTAACTTTTACCGCCTATTAACAAAACACAACCAATAAGCGGCCAGGATATTTTTATGGTTATAAGCTTAAAATTTTTACTTTTGACGGATTCGTCTATCTCTCTCCATTCTTTTTGTTTGGTAAAAAATGGTGCATCCCCACTCTGTATTTAGGCTTATCTTTATGCTCTTCATGGCCTATTTGAGATGTAGTACTCGTTCTGGCAAAGCTGGTAAAGCTCATCCTCACTTTGGATCCATTGAAATAGAACTTGAGTCTAGAGTCTTCTAAGTAGTCAAATCTCTACAATCATCAAAAGGATGCCTACCTAGGTGATAACAACAATTATTCTATTTTTATTGATTTTTAAGTAGGTTATAACAAAATTTAATCTATTTTTATTGAGTTTTAGTTTTTTGCATATGCAATTGCAAACCACTAGCTATCATGAATGCAATGTCGGGGACATTGCCACCTCGTGGCTCTTGTTTTATATAGATTATTGAAGTGAAGATGGATTGTCTTAGTTAAAAAAGTAGATTCAGTTTGTAATATAATATCTCACTATTTTTCAATGTAATAAAAAGGTTATTTATAGTTGATTTGTAAAAATAATTTTGCAATTGCATAAAAACATATTAGACGGTAACTTTTTTATATTGATTTTACAATTACATAAAAACAGAGTAGATAATAATTTGTTTTATATTAATTTTATAAAAAATGGTAACTTTTTTATATTAATTTTGCAATTGCATAAAAACATATTAGATGGTAACTTTTTCATAACATTCATAAGATAATGTTAAAAAAGAGTAGATAATAATTTGTTTTATATTAATTTTATAAAAAATGGTAACTTTTTATACCTGCCTCAGTAGGTATATTGTAATCGATTGCAAGTCAACTTGGGTTGACTCACCTATTAGTTCAAAGGTACATAAAAATTAAAATGTTGTTTATAATGTTTAACTTTATAATTTTATAAATAATAATTTTTAATTATAATAAAAATGTACTTATTTGTGTTGTAATTGGCCAATCACACATGATGTCAGCTTTGGAATTTGGTATCTGGTTTTCAGATGACAAGTGGCAACTATGACATCAAGATAAGTACAAGTGTGGGTCAATTCATTATTAATTAAATTTCCGGGGTGATGGCCGGAAACGACCCCTCCCCACCAAAAACATGTGGTATTTTTTGCTCTTCGCGATTGCCAGCGCTGACTCCGTCGTGTTAGGATTCATCTGCCTCTCTTCATATACAATCAACTCGTCCAGATTATCACCACCACCTGCACCCTGCTCACTATGGTATTTCCTGGGAATATCCGACATGCTGTTATATACGACCTGCAAGGCTTCTTCATCCAGCCCCTTCTCTCGCTCTCTGCTCATTTCTGCATTCGGAAACTTGTGAATCTTGTTCTCGTGGGCAGGTAGCAGAGTGTGCTCGAACTCGGCGCTGGGCAGGAACCTTGTAACCGTCAGCTTAATGCCGGGGTGCTCCACCATTCTTCTTCCGAAAACCAGAGCCTCTCGGTCATCTGGTCCTCCGAAGAAGAGCACCGCCATGTGATGATCTACGTTGGAAGGCGCCAGTTGGGATTGACCCCTCGGTTGGCCCCTGTCCACCAGGATGCCCACAGAGCATGGCTCATGCTCCAACACCGCCTGGTTCACTGTTTCGAACCCCGTATTCAGAGACTCTAGGACGCCGTCGACGCGCTGGTATTTGTGGAAGGGGAGTATGATCATGGCAATCCGCTTCTGGTGCGCAACGTTGCAGATATCCTCGTGCATGTTCTGCACAGGAGAGATCGCAGTCATGGGTTTCACTATTACTCTGCTTAGCTGCCTATACGCCTCGAACGCAACCACTATCTGATCTTGTTGCGGCCGGTTTCTGTTTCGGTTCCAGAAAGGAAGCCCGTTTTCCCTGGCTTTGTGAACCATCATGATCGCAGACGACCTCTCTGTCAGCTCCACCAGGTGCATAATGTAGAGGCGCAGGGAAGAATTTCGAATCCCTCTGGAAGCCTCTATCAGGTTTAGTATCGTCGGTATGTTCCTCGTAGCGTGCAGACAGACCAGGATTCTGAGCTTGTCCTCTGGCTTCTCTCTCTGTATCTTTCTGTGCTTGTATGGAACCGCCTTTCTTGTTGGCTTGTATATGGAAGTTACTAATGGGGTGGTGATGAATGTTGTGAACAGGGCCATCAACACCAAGATAGCAAATACTTCATCATTCAGAACCTGAAAAACGAAAAAGTAAACATGTAGATCAAGATAAATGGGATGCTATCCAATAATCAATTCAGTTATTCAAGATGAACTCAAGAATTTTATGCAATTTGGGTTTTACCTTCCTATCCTTTCCAATATTGAGGACAATCAACTCAACCAATCCTTTGGTGTTCATCAAGAATCCCAGGGTCATTGCTTCTCGAAAGGGCACTTTGTGGGCAATTGCCACAAAAAACGTAACCCGAATCTTCCTAGCACTGGTGGTGACCGTTACCAGAACTAACAGACCCAGAGACGTGCTGCCATGGATCGTTGCGATATTAGTCTTCAAACCACTGGAGGCAAAATACAGTGGCAGCAGCAAGGCAGATACGAAGTCCTCAATCTTTTCAATAAGCATCCCTGCGAACGGGCCGTCTTTCGGAATTGTCAAACCAAACACAAAAGCTCCAAAGATTGAGTGAATCTATATTATTCTTTAATAAAAGAATAATTATTTATTTCATTTTAATGTTTTCAATAATTAAAATTTTGTTTATTTTGTATCTATATTTATTTAGCTAATTATTAAGAGACTAACATATTTGTTGACTACAGCTGGCACACAGGAAACCACTATGCAAATTGAAACATGTGGAAGTACAAGAAGTGTTATATGAGAAGAATACCAAGACAAGACATGCAAGTTACATACAAAATTTGGTAAAATGGAAGGGAAAACCACAAGAAAAGAGCACTTGGATCTCATAACCAGATTTGAAGAAGCTCAATTTTTGTTATGAAAATATATAGTTCCGAAGGAAAGGAACACACTGAGGAAGAGTTTCAAAAATTGTGTTTCCCCAAACTTGAGAGCTTAACCACGTGGAATGGATGCCAGCGAACAATTTCCTCCAAGCCATAGGTAATCCATTAAAATTTCAACCCTTCGTTGAGGCCATGTAATGACAAAGGTGAATAGGCTTCTTCAATTTCCACTTCAAAAACAACGACACTCTATCATAATGACATTGCACTCACATTAACACAAGATATCTGTGGTGTGTAGGAGAGACACGAGGGAAATGAGAGCCAAGTGATTCGGAAGAATAATGACAAGCAAGTCCATCTTCAATTGAAATTTACCATTTTATATCCCCCTTGTATGGGAGGCTTAGGTGTCACCACATAAAAAACTCTAATGTTAAGTTATACCCCTCTCTTTTGGTTGAGTACTCAGTTGGTTTCTTTGATGGGGCAGCTCAGGGATGATTTTAGGGGCTAATTTTAGCCCAGTGGGCTATTTTTCCATGTTTTTATCCCAAAAAAGATTCACCATTTTGCATTTTTTGAAGCCCGGTTTCGCCCAATTTTGACGGGGTAAAATTTTTTCACCCTAAAAATCGCCAAATTATTATATAAACGATATAAAATCCATGGAAATTAAAATATTTTTTTAACAATATCACCAATCATTTAATAGTTGTCGTTTTAAGAATTGGTAATATTTGCCAACATTTATACACTTTTAAATAAGTATGGTTCCTTAAAATCATCCCTGATGGGGCTACTTTGAAAGGTTTATGTGGTGCGGGGTTGTTTTTAAAGCTTGGAAGGGACACTGTTCTTAAGGGCTGGTTGAAAGCTGGGAAAGGTTCTAATACCAAGGCAGAGATGGTGGCATTATGGGGATTACTCATTTTTTCCAAATGGTGGGGTTTGTCTTCTTACAAGTTTTGGTGGATTCTCAATTCATTGTCCAATGGGCTTTGGGGCAGGCATAGGTGCAATCTCTGGTTCTATTTCATTGGATGGAAAGTATCAAATGCTTGATGAAAGACTTCTGCTATTTATCTCTTCATCATATTTCCAAAGTTTATAATAGGGAAGGTGATAGTCTGTCTAAAAAGGAGTTGGGGCTCATGGATGGTAAATTATATTTCAGGATTTTCTTTAAGGGGAAGCTCTAGGATGGGAGTTTAAGTTTTTTTAATTATGTTTGGTATATGGCTGGATCTCGATCATCTCCATCTGTTTTTGAGGGCTTTGCTTTGTTTCCACAGTTTTTTTGGTGTTGTTGGACATCCATTGTTGATGATCTTTGGTTTTGGTGGTAGTTTTGTTATCTGATCTAGTGGGTTGTTCTTAGAGTTGTGGATTGTAGTCTTGATCCCTTATGGTTCAAGGTATCAGTGAAGATGGTATATGGACTTTTTGTAAATGTGGATGCGACTTTTATAATAAATAAAGTTTTGTTTTCTTGCTATATATATATATAAACCTTTATAACAAACCTAACTTGTCAAAACTATAGTGAGCTTGGAAAGCTTCTTGGGAAGCTTTTTGAGCAAAAGAACAAGATTTTAAAGTAAACGAAGTATTATCCTTCTTAAAGTCCGATAGACCAAAGTTGGTCTCATTGGACATTAACCATCATCATCATAATTTTAGTTTTTAAATATAATATATTTGATAATAATAATTATCATTCATATTAATAAAACTTTTTATTTTTAAATCTATTTTATATTATTATTTAATTTTTCAATAAAAATGTTTTTTATAAATATTAATATAGATAATTATTAATGATACTTTGCCTTTTTATTTGGTGGTACTCTTACAATTGACCATTCTATCCCATGAGTTTTTTTTTTAATGTTGTGAACAAAATTGTGGATTGGGTGGTTTATTATTCTTTAATGAATCTTATAATTTCAAATTATATGTATGAGTTGATTATTATTCATAAATGAATTTCGCTATTTCAAATTCAAGGGATGTTAGACATTTGATTACTTAGATAACACGATTTATTAAATGAAAATACATACAATATAACAATAACAATACTAATCTAATTTTAATATTATGGTCAAGTGAGATATCAAATTAGTATATGAGACCTCTTTGTTTGTGGAACAAACTATTTAATTCAATTCACACATATGTAAAGAAGTTGTCTAGATTGTCTATATAATTTCCATTATATACATATATATTATGGAATTTTAAACATTATACATCTTAAAATGGGGATTAAGCTTTTCTTTATAAGAATCTTTATATAAATAGAAGAAATATTCTCATGTTTTTATCTTATGATGTAGTATGTGTTACAAGAGTGCTTAAAGAGTGTATAAAGCACATTTTTCCATTGAAAAATATTTAAACAATCATTATAATAATTATTATAATAATTTAATATCTTTTAAATATACTTATTTTAATAATAATTCTTTTTACTATCTTAAAGAATTTATATTAGAAAAGAATCATTCAACATGAGCAAAATGTAGTTTACCTTTAAGAAGCTTAAGTGTAACTATTTTCATTATGCAATAAGGTCGATGAAGGGTCTGAGAAGAACGTTTGTGTATATATAACAACTTTTCTTCCTTATATTGCTTGTTTATGATGATTAAGTTAAAATGCATTCCCTTCTCAACAAGTTCTCCATATTTTTATAGTTGTGTTGATAACCAATACAAAACACTTTGGGATATACATGCTTGCATTTTGTAAAGATATTAGATTTATTTTTTAGATTAACAAGGATATTGAATAAGAATTTATTCAAATGTTTAGTGCTCAATCTAAGTCTTTACTATCCAATTATTTTCACAGTGGTTGAAGTTGGGATGGGGAAAGAGATGGAGATGAATAACTCCTAAACAACTATGGACAATATGTAAAAAAGCTAATATGATCCTAAAATTGAGAAAACCAAGAACGTTACACAGGAGGATGGGACCATTGAGTTGTTGCATTTCTTGGTTTGTTGACATGGAGGCTTTGCTGCTTATAATGATGTTGTTGAAAATACAATAGTTAAATCACTAGAGACCTGATTCTAAATCCACCGTACACATCCCATATTTTGAGTTACAACTTGTATAGATTCATATTTAAATTTAAAATACAATTAAAAATATGGATGAGATAGATGATCATATTCTCTAATGATCAATCTCCATTGTCAAAATTGAAGACACATGCCCAAAACATCACCAAAATATGGGAGGAATTGTCAAAATTGAAGATGCATGTCCAAAACATGGCCAAAATATGCTAGGGATATCTCTAAAATCTACTTGGAATGTCTCCCTCTGGAACATAATTTACAATTATAGTTAATTTTTTTAACTGTTTTTTTTAATTTATTTAAAAAAACGTATTTCATAATTAATCAATAATCATTTTAAATTTAATATAGATAGAGTACAATAATTAAAATAGTAATATTTATTTTTTAATTGATTTAAAAAACACATTTGGATTAGTGTAAGAAAATTTTAAAAAAATCTATACTTATAAAGGATAATAATTATTATTAATTTAATTAATTTTATAATATTTAAATCTAAAAAATGATAAAAAACAATTAATTAAAAATTTTAAAATATATAAATTCTAATTTTATAAAAACAGTGTACTCGCCTTCTTGGTAACACGAAAAAGGTCACATGGAAAGGACTCCAATGTTGACAAAGGACCGTGACGATTTTCAGTATAAACACCACATTCAATCACTGTGTGACATGGTCGTCTAAATAACAGTGCAGAAACCAAACTCCTGCCCAGAACAAAGATAGTTTGTTCGCCATATTGGGCTATGATATGTCAATAAATTAACTATAATAGAATTGAATTCATAGGCCAATAAATTAACTATGATAGAATTGATTTGAAGTGCAAGAATAATATGTCTGAGTTTATATAAACTTGGATTGATAGGCCAATAAATTAACTATGATAGAATTGAATTGAAGTGCAAGAATAATATGTATGAGTTTATATAAACTTGCAGTGCTAGCTCTCAATCTTATGGCTATCCGCCAGCTCACTAGAGCCACTATTGGGTTATAGTTTTGGAAGCTTTCTTCAACGAGGTAAATGTTCTTGCTCCTCTTTTGATGTAACTTGCAACCATGGATATTGGTGAGGAAATATTAGCTTTCTATTCAAATTGGAAACGCATTATTTTGAAGTTTCTATAGTTTAAGTACCTCTAGTAATAAATCTGCAGTGCCCTTTTTTTCAGGGCATTTGAATCCACAGCTTTCAAAAAACTTCAAGACGTTATCTCTAGTCACAGGTAGACAAACTGACCCTCTGATAACAATATTATCTCATCAAATAGCTCAAATACTTCTGGTGCTGGCTGCAACAGATACATGAGGATTGTTGTATCCATGTAATGGGTGAACTGCCACATGCATTTCACTATCTGATAGGTGGTAGAAGTGTCCAGCCTTGTTGGTAGAACTGTCCAACCATTTTACACGGTGTTTCATGTTGTAAACCGGAACTGGAACAAGCCACTTTGAGTTAAGGAAAGATTGATGGATCTCTTTAATCAATTCTTATGCAATGATTTCAGGTTTATATGTGGAGTTGCATAGTCAAGAACTAAGGAATCCCCTTTAGATACTTAATGTGTATGGCCCATATGAAGGGAGGTAGGCCTTTTGGATGTGTAGGGACCTATTCAATGGTTTTACCCAATAGGGTTCTAAATATGGACTTCTAATAAGGTTATATTGTTTTATAAACTATCGTAATGTAGCACAATTTTTTTGTTTTGATATATCAATTTAATCATTGTGGTTTACTCTGAGATGAATACAATTTCTTTCGCTTGTATATTTTTTAGCTGAAATTTTTTCTACAATAATATGCAATTTATTACAAGGTTTTTTTGCATAAATGTATAAAAATAACTAATAGAAAAATAATGAATCCATGATAGAACATAATTTAAAACATTTGAGGTTTAAACCAAACTTTTTAATAAGCATAATACATGTTTTCACTCGCTTGAAAAGTCTGGGTCTTTTCTTCAAGCTTTGAAGTCGTCAGCAAACAACAACAGATTGGACAGTTTCCCAAACAACTTGAGAAACTGACAGCTTTGATATGCTTAGCAAGGATATGTTTTAAACCTGAAAGATTAGTCTCAAAATATTACCTAAACCCATAAAAATATCCCTATTTTTATGTTTTCTTATTATAGTTATACCTAAAAACATTACCAACCATTCCAACATCTAGCTAGCTATGAAGCCACTATAACATTTCCCTAGGAAGTAACCATGCTGGACATAGATGCTGAGCCAGAAGTTCCATTTAAGACAGTCACATTACCTTCAGGATCTACATCGATAATTGCCGAATCACTAGCCTTAATTTCACCGGCAAGCATTTTTTCGGCCATGCTTTTTTCTAACAACCTCATAATTTCTCTACACAAAGGTCTTGCTCCATATCTTGGGCTATAGCCTTCATCAACAACCTGATCTCTGAACCTCTGTATTACTTGCAGATCAATTTCCTTCTATTTAAGGCGCTCAAAAACCTCTTTCAGCATAATATCAGATATTTATTTCACCTCTGTCTAAGTGAGATTCCTGAACACAAGGCATTACTTCTCAACAGTAATAGATGTTTCAAGTTAGAAAAGATTACTGAAGGATTGTAGAAAAAATTACGGAAGGTTTGTGTTTTGTTATGTTTCCTATTGACCATGCAATTAGACATGACCAGCAAAAAGGGATAACTTTATAGCCTGGCTTTGTAAGGACTTAAAATAGATGTTTCCAGTCCTCCCTCCATAGAATCGCCTCATTCATGCTCTCTCGCTATCAGCTTTGAGAGAGGCTTCGAAAGCTTACCATACCGTATGGATGTTCTAAATCCCGTCAACTGACAGAATCTTCTGCAGATGCCTGTTTAAAGGCATGGATTTATACATGTATATATGATAAAAGCAATTCAAATAACATATGAAATGCCAAAAGGTAAAGGGTCATCTAAGCTATTAGAGAAATATTTAAACCAAATACTCTTAATAAAAACAGAGTCTTTTGAAGATGCCTGTTTAAAGCATGGATTTATACACGTATATATGATAAAAGCAATTCAAATAAATTATGAAATGCCAAAAGGTAAAAGAGCGTAGCATAAGAAATTCTTTAAAAGGTATAATTTAGAAATGTTTTCCACATTTGTCATTTTTTAATTCATTTAAGCTATTACATACAGATTTGAACAAATTCTCGTGATAAAAATAGCTATCCAAATACCCAATTGCATAACACTTAGGGTTTAGTTGATCTAATGACGAAAGTTTCCTCGTCAACTCTTATAATTGATGGGATTCAAAGAATGGTTCAACCCTGGAATCACTTGTCGAGGACTAACTATTGGAACTGTTTTTTTCAGAATTTGGATAAAGAAAAGCACCAATTTGGATTCAAGAACGATGTTCTTGCAATTGCAAATTGGTTTAGTGGTATGGTCCATATTTTAGTTTCAGAGAGATTGGCACAGGTTTCCATCAGTTTGGAGAAGGTTACTCTTTTTGGAAGGTTCCTCTTTTTAAGAGACAAAGTTTTGGCATCCTCGTTAGCTCAGGATTCCGATGAGCCTATTTTGGGCGACATGCACGCATTTTCTATTTTTAACAGTAGCACTAATTCCATATCTTCCAGCACCAGTTGTTTCACCCACCGGATAAATAGATATAGAGGTAGAAGTAGATGCAGTTTACTTCATATAAGTTTCACTCGTTGTTTCACCTATTTCAGACCCCAGAAAAGGTATAGCTTAGAAAGGCAGCATAAACAAGGGTAATTTACACGCACAGTGGTAGCAAGGATCCAAATGAGAAATTCAGTTTATGAAATAGACATTTAGAGAGTATTAAAAATTATGGAAAATGGAATATTTCTTCTATAATACTTTTTATAAGTCAAAACATTAACAGGATAGACCAAAAAGATATTCATCTGCAAGAATCTGAATCCTGATAACCTTCTTAAAGCTTATATGAGCTGATTATCAGTTGAATACAATCTATTGACGCATAAATTAAGCTACAAAAGAAACTAAAGACTAGATTAGACACCAGACCCGCTGACATATAATATATGTAGCCCACTGGACTGAATCCCTACAATGGCCTTGTAAGATCTCACATGATACTCTCCTCCCAACAATTGATATCTTATCTTTTCAATGCAAATTATTGAAAAATTGAGTGACAGAAACTAAATACAACTATTACAGTTACCTGTGCAGAAAGCACCTGAAAGTAGGATGTGCGGGAAGCAAAACTATATCAAAATAGAACGAACGAATGAAAAAAATAGAACCAGAATCTAATCGAAATGCCAGGATCAGGAAAAAAACACAAATCGAATCCTTTACTCCTAGAATAGCTCTTTGCGTGCAATATCTGAGAAGACCTCGAGATATTTGATCCTTCTCAACGCTTAATAAAACCTAAGATTTGGATTGAGGCTGGTGTTAGTGTTAATCTAACCGGGACACATTCACATCGCTATCAAAGAACTTACCCAGGCCTTATTAACATCATATTTCATAGTCTAAATGTTACACATTTGCTAGTGAGGTCTTGGCCTTGGGTCCTCGTTAGGAATATTTTTACATGGTCCTCATATTTTCATATATTTGCATATACATTTTGTTTACATGTCATAAGTACCCTTGAGGCAGTATATACATTTTGTTTACAGGTCATAAGTACCCTTGAGGCAGTACCAAAATAGAAGTTAATAGAAGTTAATCATATATGCTAAACTACGCATATACATATTCAAACGCAAGGGAGGTGGAGGCAAGGTATTACAACTGCAAGAATAAAACAATTCTCTTCAACAAACCAAGAAATAGAATAAAGAGGGAGGAATAAATGCACAAAGCTCTTAGTTTAAAGTACAAAACCCAAGATATATTTTAAAAGCTCAAGAGGGTTGAGATAAGATTCCACCTAGAGGATAATGACCTCCGGTTGTTTTTTGCAGGCGTAAAGCTGAGCTCAAACATCTATTTTAAGTTTTGATACGTGTCAAACATCTCTTTTAAGTTTTGATACGTGTCCTGGTTCCCAAAATTCTACAAGCTTCGCAACAATATTAGCATTGTCTTGGATGTGGGCCAAATCTTGAGTATCTGTCCATAATCTTTGAGCCAACTGCAATTTCCTCTGCTTTGTTTCCAGGAGAACACCCCATTTCTCAAATAACGTCTCTCTCTCAGCAGCTGTTAATTTCCTTTGCATCTGCCTAGCCAGTATTTCTCTTTCACGCCTCAAATCTCGAATACTGCAAAATCCGCAACTAATTGTTCATAAGGATTTGTGCAAACACTTTGCAGGATTATTAATATCATGCATTTTATGTTCTCTATACACAATACAATAAACTGCTTAGCAGTTAGCAGAGGTTGTTATAAGCAAATACACAACTACTGAATAAAGGGAAGGGATTTACCTAGAAGCCAGAGTAGTAGTCTGATCATCATCATTAGTAGGGCTATTACCAGCCTTGTGACAGAAAATCTTATGAAGGAATGAGTGCCTCTTTATTTCTGCCTCCATGTATATTGCATCTTAAGGATCGCCTTTGAATAGTAGGAAAAAATGGCTTCTGTGAACTAAGGAGACATAGCAGGTGTCCCAAAGTTCAATTATCTGCGTTCTCTACTTTTTGAATGCTAAAGGCCAGTGGGAAGGTGATTGTACAAGTTTGGGTGACTGGTTGAGAGTTAAATCATTGACCTTTCCATCATTCTGAACATGCCCATTTGTCTCCAGTTCCATCACCTGCATAAAAAAGCTTTATCATGGCCCCTCCTTTCCAACAAATTATAAAAGACTCTGAAACAAATGAAAAAATAAAAAACAACTTCTTTCATCTTTCCATTTCTGGGGAGAAAAAAGATCCAAACCTAGAATATTTACATGTTCAGCAAATTAGGTAGACCTCTTCTAGAATTGTCTCACAACACCACACATGAAACAGAATAACTCTAGAAAATGATGGTTGTGTTGAGTTTCACATGAGAATTCAATGTGAACATATCCTAAAAGTTTTTAGAGAGACCGAGAGAATATGAAAGCGACTAATGAAATCCCTCATGCAATACGATGTACATCAAGCAAGACGTAGAAAGACCTAAGACCTACAACTATAAATTATAGGATCTAAGGATTGCACTTCAAAAGAGTCTTGTGTAGAAAGTATGGGTAGAAAAAGATATAAAGAAGCAGAGATTGCTTTTTGGAAAGAACTAAAGAGCAAACAATTTGGTCTCTTACCTGGCATACAAAAAGCTGCTTCCCCCTCCCTCCTCTTCCGCCACGGAAGCTTTCAAT
>LPNX010159441.1:255698-294428 GCA_001517045.1 Pseudotsuga menziesii | reverse complement strand
GGGCTGGCTCCCAAAAGCCACAAGCTGGAAAATTTGGCTCGAACGAAATAATCGAATTTTTAGAAACCAAGAGTCCTCTCCCAGCAGAATTGCTGCTCAGGCCAGAGCCACTCTCGGGGAAGTTCTGGAAAGCAACAGCTCTATTAAAAACTCCATCCAGCTCCAGCAAAATGAAATTAGTTGGTTAAGCCTGTTAACCTCCAGAATCCACCCTGGAACCTCGAGAATAGCCCCTAAGACAGAGCAGTGGAAGTTCGGCTTGAAGACTCTGATTTCAGGCGCTGGAGATCTTCACTAAATGATCCTAGCCTCTTCTTCGACGGTGCTTCGAAGGGAAACCCAGGCCTTGCAGGGGCTGGAGGAATAATAAGCTCAGCCGATGGGATCACTCTCAACAGGTTCGCCTGGGGGCTAGGTATAGAATCTAATAATGTTGCGGAGTTCTGTGGCTTATGGCAGGGCTTAAAAATTGCTCGGTCCAAAGGAATGCACCAAATCATAGTATTTGGGGACTCTAGGATTCTTATCAAAGCCCTCATTATGAAGAAGGCCCCCCACCAAATAAAATTGAGCCATATCTTTCATAAAATCCTACATCTGAGCAGGTACTTCCAAAATATAAGGTACTTCCATGTGATTCGCGCGCTGAATGATCAAGCTGACAAACAAGCCAACAAAGGAGTGACGCTGGCCCAAGGTATATTATGCACTGATGGAGATTTTCAGAGATGTGACATTCCATAGCAGGCTAAGATACATGATCTTCACGCAGTCTCCTAATTCGAGCTGGACAATCCTCATTTTTCTTCCCCCTGGCAAAGATGCCCTGCAGTCTGGCAGAAAGACTGTTCACCTCGGCCCATGGGACTCCTCCTGCGATTTAAAGATGCTATCTCTCCTCCTCGACCCCAATCCTCACAGCAATCTGATTATTTCTCAATCGCTGAGCTTGATCTGCGAGGGCTCCTTCTCCTCGACCCAAAACCCCTCTGCAAACTGTTTGTTTCTCGGTGTCTCCTCCTTCGACACAGCAATGGCGTCCGACGATTCCTCAAGCTCAGGAGTAAATGCAGAGACAAGAATAGGATCTCTGGAAGCGGCAATGGGACAACTCCGATTAAAGCTGGATGTCAACGACAAGAAGATAGATGTAGTCTCCAAAGCTGGGGAAAAATCCTGGGATCTCCTGAATACTGAGCTGAGACAGCTTCGCGATGATCTCACTGGAAATCTGAACGATTTCAAGGAAGAAACCAGAACGACTTTCAAAGATGAAGCCAACATTCACGGCGACTTCGGCAACAGAATTTCTGCACTGGAACTTGAAGTGGCCAAGCTGAAATCCAAGTTAGAAAATTGAGCAGGGCTGCAAGCCCCTCTCCCAGCGCTGATCTCCTCTACTATTAAATAAAATGATCAGACCGCTGTAAGGCACTTCTGCCATCTGTTGACTTGCTTTTGCACTATGTAGCTAAGTATCAAGCTGATATTGCTTACCTGTAGCTGTTTTTCAATGTATCAAGCTTTCGGTAGCTAAATATCGGCACTAATACAATCTACCCCTATGCTTCTGTCAAAAAAATAACTAACTATACATATATTAATATGGATTTTAATTGAAAATGATGGTCGTGGTTGTCCTTAAGTTTGTTGAGGGTTTTATCACATAGTGGCATTAACATTATGTATCTTATGATTAGTAAGTGCTATGTCACATTGGGACATTCTTCGAAGGTCGTATTGGATTTTGACATTCCTAAATGATTGTGTAGCATTGTGACTTACCTCATGGGGTATGATACATAGTATGTATTCCTTGAGGGTTATGTCACATTTAGTGTATATGGATTTCATTGGTTTTGTTTTACCATGGTTGTGACACTAATATTTGAGAATGGTTAGTCAAGTTCGGGTATCATAGGCTCCCGTTAAGTGTTTTTTTCAACAATAATGTCATATTACAAAATTCATTAAATTGAGGGTCTTGCATTTATGCCAAATTTTTAAATTATTGTTTACGTTGAAGTACAATCTTCAAGGATTATTATTTGCAACTACTTCATTATTTAAGGGTACTATTGTAGATTTATGTTTATCAATATTATTTGCTTGTTTCACAAACATTCAATTGTTATAAATTAAAATATTCCTATGCCCTTTATGAACAATACTCCATACACATCGAATTGCAATCATTTTTTAACATGAATGATATAAATAGTTCAAGGATTTGCAATCTTTTTTTTTAACCTGAATTATATAAATAGTTCAAGGATTGTACTATGTAGTATTTCAATACATAGGAGCACATTGTGATCATAATGGATACATTATAGATCAAACTGTTAAAATAGGACAATGGTTATAAATAAAAAATGCCCATAGTTTTGTCAAATTGTCATATATATAATTTTCCATATACATAGAAATGCGACCACTTTCTATGAATGAATGTTATAAATAGTTCGAGGATTATATTATAAAATCTTTCAATAAATAGGAATAAATGTTCCATCTATGTTTTTCCTAGATTGTAGGAGATTGGGACAAGTGTATTGTCCAGATTGATTTATGGTCGTCGTTCAAAATTCTTAATAAACAATTATAAAAAAATTGAAAATAGCTCATGTGATAAGTACACTTTGTAGTAGTTGGAAAAAAATAGCTCATGTGATAACTAAACTTAATGGCATGGTAATGTGTAGTCTGTGTCACAGTGGAACTCCATCTAGCAACTGGGAGTCAAGCTAATGTGCACAAGGTTTAGTCGAACTCCATTTTGCTGTTGGGAGTTGACATAATGTGCAATTCTTGTGACAGACGAACTCTTAATAAACTCTTATGAACTCATGTGATAAATTCACTTACTTGCATGGTAATGTGCAGTTTGTGTGATATTCAAACTCCATCTCACAGTTGGGAGTCAAGCTAATGTGCATAAGGTTTAGTCAAACTCCATTCATCAACTACCAGTTATTTTTTATATAATTTATTTATAATTGTTTATTTCGAATTTCGAACAACTGCCATAAAATCAATCTTGACAATACACTTGTCTCATCCTCATGCAATCTTGGAAAAAGTATAGGGCTTAAACCACTCAAAATTCCCAAATAACTAGAACAACCACTCAACTTGTGGGTGGTGAACATTAATAGGTCACAAGTTAAGTGTCACTAACAAGCTATCATTTGTACTTATTCTTTTGTATTCTAGTTAAATGAGTTATCTCTCACAATTATCTCTAACAAACCACAGGTTATCCATGCATCAACTAGGAGTTATCGATGCATCCACTATCAGTTATCCATGCATCAATTATAGAATCAATCTGGACAGTACACTTGTCTCATTCTCGTCCATAGATGAAAAATCATGGGTGCTTGTCTACCCCAAAATCTTAAATAAAAACACTCATCGATATAACCAAAATTTCAAATAAAAACACCTATCGATGTAAAAATGCCTATTGATATAATTAATATTTTACATACAATTAATATTTAAGAAAATTACATATATAATAACATTAAAGTTGTTTTGAGAAGTTTATGAAGTTATATCAACATGTATCTGGAGAGCTTAACTTAAACACTTTATTTTTCAAAAAGTTCAACTTTACATACCACTTATGTGTTTAGAGTTTTGTTGATATTTTTTTATTATAATATTTTATAATTTAAAAATTATCTTAAATTGTAATAAAATTATCAAAACTAAATTAAATATATTTTAAATATTTTAAATTATGTAATAAAATAAAAATGATCAAAATGACTCTTTAAAAATTAGTAAAAACCAAATATTATTTATATAAAAAGAGCATGAATAATTATAAAACTTTATTTCCATATACTAATTTTTTTTATAAAATTTAAAAAATATATAAATATACCAAAAATATAAAACTGTTAAGACAAATTATTCTTAATCTTTATATTACATTACTATTTTTAAGAAAAAAATAATGTATAAATACCAAAGTTTTAACAAATATTTTTAAGATTTAATTTTCTAAAAAATCTTGAATATTTCAAAAATTTAACAAAATTCCAATGTTTATACATAGTTTCAAAATTCAGATTGTAAAATTCTGATTGGGATGTAAAAAAACATTAACAAAACAAAATTTTAACAATTTTCTCATATTTACGCAGATAGGCGTTTTTTATATGAAGTTTGTTCTGAAAACACTATTCAATTCGTCGTCACTACCTCCAGTTAGATAATGCCATGTATTTTGTCAAATTGGATTTTACCGCATATTCCTCAATCGAATATTTCAACGATTTCAGAGCCGCCGACATCAAAAAAACTGCGCGTTGGGTGCGCGCTGGCCCGAGAAAATCGTTAGCTCAACCCCTTCAGCTGAGCAGATGTTGCAGGTCGAATCAGGCATTACGAATCCTGGTAAGCGGATGTTTTCTGATTGCTGTGGGGATCTGTTGTTGCTGTTCGTACCGAGGAAACCAGAGGTGGGGCTTCTCGGCGATCAATTTATTAGAGCCATTTACTGCTGAGGTGGGTCATAATCATTTTCTAATGGCATCAAGGAACCCCATCTCGAAAATGCATTAAGGAAAGAGGTTTCCTGCAATTTTATACGTTACGTAGTTTATGTGTGCGTTGAAGAGTATAACCTTCTTGAATCTCTGGCTGTTTCTGTCGTCTCCACTTCTCATAGACAGAAACGAACTGAAAGGCTCAAAATAAGCCATGTTCAAAATTCTGAGAATGACGTCAGGGTTTCTTCTTGTTAGGGTTTCAACCTAAACATAAGGAGTTATATCAGTAGTAGGCCACCTCCTGAAGCTCTGGCGATACCCAGACATACACTGTTCTTTGCCGATGGATATCATCGCAGTGCTTTTATCACTGCTAATTACAAAGAGTCAACAAAGTATTTTGATGAGCAGTTAAAAAAAGTTAGTGTTAGTGCACTTGGGTCTGAGTTGGAACAATTGTCCAAAGACTACGATCTTGAATTCACTAGGCTCAGCAATGACGAAGTCGTTTCTGTTTTAGAGCAAATCCTGCAGAATTTTCTCCACTTTCTGCCTAAGTACTGCACTTTTATTCTATATTTGTCTGAATCTGCATATGAAGAGGGGGAGCATGTTGCAGCTCAGGAAATTCCAGTTCAAATAACTCAGTTTGCGCATTTGAAGACCAGTTGACCACTATTTGGGGTGGCATCTCAGGTAAGCAGAAACTACTTTTCACTGGCGCAGAGATTAAATTTCGTACCATGAATGAGGCATTATTAAGATTCGTCGTTGAAATGTCTGGAAAGTCTGCTCACCCCATTTTTGTTTGAAGAAGAGATTCTGTTGAGGGAAATAAGTGAAGGTGACATTACAAACCAAAAAGTAGGGATTTTGCCAATTGGGAAAGATGGATCTGTAAAACACTGCCCTGTACTGTCCGGTGAACAACTCACTCTACAAGTTGGAAACAGCAGAAAGCTTTGAGGGGTCATCGAAGTCATCTAAATATCATACAATGCACTCCATGAATGGATAAAACCTTTAGTTCCTAAAAAGTTACAAAATGCAGCACATAATATTGCTTTCTTGGGTTTCCTTGTGAGCAATGGCATTTTAGAGCAACCAAAGAGCTTTGGTCAGGCTATTATAGAGAAACTTTTGATGCAGGAACTGAATGCAGAAAATCTCCAACAATAATAGGAAGAACTATGTAGGGTGAATATACAAAAATTGAAAGAAACTTTAATATGTTAAGTAAATTGAACCTATAAGAGTAGCCATGATAGAAAAACTTCTTCCGATAGCATTTCTCAATGTAATTGAGATAAAAAAAATCACGAAACTAAATAAATCCAATTTAAATAAAAGATGTCAGCCCAGGTGAATGGGATTTTTATTTTGTATAACTTTTTAGTTTGGCAGCCCAGGTGAATGGGAGTTTTATTGTGTTTAACTTTTTAGTTTGGGATGCCTTTTTTGAGATACCATCTGCATACTGTTTAACTTTTTAGTTTGGCATGTCTTTTTGAGATACCATCCGCATACTTTCTGCTCTAGTGTCACATTACTAAGGCATGTGATTTTATTGTTCCATTGGCATCTCATCAAAAGTTGTTTTTTGTTTTTTCAGGTCATTCAAATAATATGTTTTTCTTTATGCCAACCTAGGATTCTACACAACAATGCTTAGTATAAGGTTTCTCAAAGAAAGTGGGATATATGTGTGAGGACCATGAACAATGGAACATATTATATTGTCCTTATTGAAGGGCTAAAAACATCGAAATACTACGGTGCAATTAACATTTTAGTCGTCACCAACTTCAAACGTTTCTGTAACCAGATGAAAGGGGTGTATCAAGTTCGATAAGACAATTTAAAACTAATTCATAGAGAAGCAATAACCACCATTGTTCAGTTTATTTCATTTATGATAAATCACCACTCATATACTAAAAGGATGTCTAGCGATCTACTGTCCAGGGTGATGTCTACTCTAGGGGAGGGTGTGAAAGATGAATTGGTGTCAACATATATTCCATCAAAATTTATTGATTAACATTGTTATATCTCTCCGATATGGATATGTTCATTTGTTATAATGTGTTTGGTGTTAGGTCATGGTGTGGCTATTTGAATAAGGAAGAAGCAAACACTATACTACATGTGCCCCACCGTGTAAAGATGTTGTATTGTACAAAATTTTGAGTTTCTTATTATGGAGTTCTTTTTGGCTCCTTCAATTGGAAAATTTAATTATCAATACATGTTCTTATTAATTCGACTTCTCATGAGTGAGGTTTGTTGTTATTGAAATACAATTATAAATTGTATTCTTTGTTGTTGTTGGAAACTATAAATGTCCATTTTAGGCTTATCATATGACTCAATATCTCAGCCAATATTGTCATTGCATACATAGATTCAATGTGAACTAATATTTCACAGGTTTAAGTTACTCAATGCTTAAAATAAACCATGATACTACATACTATATAACAAATTCTTGCAGATTCCATCTGAATACAATATTTGAGACTAGGTAAGAGATAATGGTGAATTTTAAAGTCAAAGATTGTATTTTTATTGATCTACCATTGTGTCCTTGTCCTTTCTGGATATTGGAATTTATAGACAAATCAAAGCATAAGCTCTCTACTATTAGGGAGTGTACTTGTGAGGAGTTGTTATGCATCTTCTTAATGATGAGCATGTGCGCAGATGATCACTTTCTGCTGAATTATACTATAATTTTTGTCCAATGTCCATTATGCATTCAAGGAAAGGTTCCAAGAATAAAGTTTGTTAACATCTTTAAACACTTAGAGACATAATCTACATTATTCTCTTACAAACTTCAATGTTGTTTATTCCTATTTCAACAGATGAACCAAAACTCTTCTAACATCATCAATGTTTCTTGAAATTTAATGTTGCATTTCTGTAACATCTTCCCCTCCGATTTGGGCCCATGAATCTCCTCTTAGTCAAGTTTTCCTATGTTTTATTGATATTTATGTTGGGCCAATTTGTCAAACAATACACCTGCACAATTTTGAGCATGCACACATGGTTTGACATTACTAATACTTTGAACCTTTTGAAGGTTGTTGTAGAACCTAGACATGCAAGTCGTGAATTTGGTATGCTTTGTTGTACATGTTTGGTCACGCCACTCTTTAATATAACCATCAATGTGGATCAATACATGTAAGGATCTAAATTGAGATGGAATTCTTATACCAAAGTGTTGTCTAGCTGATATTCTTTTCTAGATAACAGGTGTTCATTTAGTTTCTAAAGACTTATAGCCATTATGCTTCAAAACTACGTATCTATAACATGATTTTAGTGACTTTCATCAGTTATCACACCAGCAACTATGAAGTTATGAAACTTGTAACTATGAAGTTGGACACATGCTTATTCTAGCAATCATCAAGGTGAGGATATTCACTAGAGGTTTTTGTGATATTTTAAGTCATCCAAGTTAACTCTCCTTTTATTTGTATAATCTCATATTGGTTTCAACAAGGTAAGTTTTATGATATTTGTTTATTGTTTTATAATAATGATGTTAGAACTGTGAAGAAACTTTGGAAGGAAATTGCATTAGTCACAAAAGTATTACATCACTTTAGAAGTGGATCTACTATGGACTACTGCCAATAGGGGAGACTTTTATGTGGTAGAAATATAATGTAAATTGACATTATCAATGGACTTTGTCAACCGACATTGATTAATTGATTATAGTTTTGGCATGCCTTTCTAGGCTTATCTTTTTTGACTTGTCGGAATGCTTCTTTCATTCCAGGAATACACTAGAAATTTTTAATGGAGATGGACACTCTAATTATGCCGTTAGGCGTTTTCTCTCCTGAAGTGGGTTTTATCAATGTAGAAATCGTCGCCCCTCTACCCAATTATTTGCTTCCATGCATTTTGACTGGTCTCTGCCCACAAGCTTGTTCAATCAGTAACAGAATTGGCATAACTACTCCTTCTTCTTTACGATAATATTCGATGGCGGGAAACCAGTGGAGGTCAACCTATGAGAGCCCCTGCTGCTTGGGAGGCTTGCAGTTTTTGTTGTCCTCTAATGGTCGTTATCGTGCCTTTGCTCCAAAAAAACATACCAGATGAGCCACAAATACGCCACCACCATCATCCCTATCGCTGTGCCGAGCATCAAAAATGACACACCTGCAAGATATTAGGATTGCTGACATATCGGGAATGCTTTATATTCCTTCTTAATTCCCTAGAAACGTTTTACAGAACACACCAACTTAACCGGTGGAAAGTGTTGAAGTTTTTGTGAAATGGATCTCACCAAAGTTCAAACCAATGCCAACCTCAATCAAATTCTAGATTTTGGATTACATCTAGGAGAAACCTTTCAACAATGAGAACATTCCATTCAACTACAAGAATTGCTTCAAGTTTTTATGTCTGCAACACTGAAGAAAAGGTTAGTGCTATAATAGAGATTGAGATAAATTCTGACAAGGATAACACAAAACAAGATATTAGAATACAAGTAGTAGAATACCAACCTAAGAAGGATAAAAGCAAGACCAAGAAAGTTAAAAATGAGTCAAAGAAGCAATTTTTTTTTCTCAAACCCCGCTAAGAAGAACCCTTCTGTTGATCTTGTTTTGACGATTGTAAAAGATTCAAAATTTTATGGCTTTGACCAAGATAGAGTATAGAACTACTTTGAGGAAAACCATATTTGGGCAACGTATGATGGTCATGATGGAATTCCTCGATAGATTAGATCTCGATCAGCCGATCCTGCAGTACTAACTATGTCCTCCTCTGCAGGGGTATTCGAGGGTGTTGCAGCTCCTCGTGTGTTCTCCACTGTAGAACCTGACGCTGGCACTCAAGGATTGGCAGGGCTTCTTCTGATGGGTGTTTCTCGATAGCGAGCCCTGGTAGAAGAATTGGTTCTATCAACTAGATCGTCAATGAATGTTCTTCTCCCCAATTCTGGACCTCGCCCATGACCTCGACCACCTGCAACGTTAGTGTTTTGTGGGGTTCTAGGATTTATAAGATGATCACGTTGTACCCTTCTTGTATTCATGCAACCCAAATCATACAAACAAAAAGAAAACTGAAGAAGACTAAATATAAACAATTACAGGATGCAACAATGATAGTGTTTAATACTTATCCTCCCCGACAACGGCGCCAAAATGTTGGGCACTCGATATGCAAGTTAATTATAGCTAACATAGAAAGTGTTCAATATTTATTGTCAACCCAGGGAAGTCTTTTATTTCAAGGATAACATGTACTATATATGCTTAAACACTGAATTGTTGTAAGTAAATAATCCTATTCTTTGCTCAGCTACGCTCATCTCAAAGATCCACTTAATCTAATTTACTTTCTAAAGGATACAACCACAATTACCTTTTACTGTTCTTTATCTAGAATTGAAAGATTCGAGAAATCACATCTAGATTACTCTTGCAGAAGATGAAATCCTGATTTCCAAACCATCTAATGATTCACCTAATTATCTTAATCTAATTATTCTAGAAATCTAGAAGACATGAATTGAGTTTAGCTATTCTAGGAATTCAAAGTACATGAATGAAATTCTGCAACTATAAAAGCAAAGGAACAAACTGTAAAGATCTATAGAAACAACAATTGAAAGATCTAGGGATGAACATGGTTGTTACAGCTACCACACAGTTGCATAAGGGACAATTACCTATACAATCGACTGTCACACCATACCACTGTAGCTTTCCAAGAGATGCAATTAATAACACATTGTAAATCAATAGTTGTTGCAACTTACTACGAGGAAAGGAAATTATCACAACATCACACGACAAAATAATTATAATTCCTAATTAACTCAGCAATCCCTGTGGAAAGGTGGGCCCAACCTTCACACAGAGATGCTGGAAGTAACGCACGTTAAAACACTGAGATCTGAAGTAACTCCTTGTATTAAATAGGGCAGATAAATCATGCAACCTCAGTCACAACTGATACAATAATTTGGTTAAGGGTTCAACCCCTGTCTCAGAATAGCTCCCCATATTTATACAATTTCAATCATAACATCCTGTCCCTATTATTGGGCAGCCATGAAGATCTCTGATCTTCAGGCTGCCTCAATTACAATAATTGTTACAGTCGTGGCAGGATGAGAGTAGAAAATATAGGGAAGCTATTATTTGACCCATAAATAATGATCCTGATTGATTGAGCAGATATCCCGTAGATCACAGCTACTTTTGAGCAGCGGCACACTGTTGCCTCCAAATTTGTCGCAATCTGTTGCAGCTACCCTTGTACAGCTCGCATGGAATAATACACTGGGGCTACGTTCTTTGGGAAACAGTGGGATGGATGGTGATCAGTTTTAGCAATGAATGTCCATCCTTCCCTTGGCACGTTTGGCCCGCTACACCTGCATTTTCTATATCCGGAAATACCTTTATAAACCATCATATGTTAGCATATTTTAAGATGTAGAGCCTTGATTACCACAATCCTAAGCATTAATAAAATAAGACAATGATTAACCATACCTTTGTGACTTAAGGGGCCAAGTGAGGGAAAAACGTCTGTTTAGCATGCACAATAGGGTAGGATGAGGCAAAAAGAGGTGGATAAGGATGGTAAAAAAGGGGCCATTTCTGGGCCCAACAGTATAGTTTAGATATGAAACATATATGTTAACTATGTCTGAAGGAGGAAATCAAGTCCGAGTTCTTGGATCTCATATAATGTATGATGATAAAATTAATTGTTTCCTTTTCAGAGTTTGGAAAGGCATGTAGCTCGTTACAATGGCAGACGCCCTAGGGGTTGGACTTTATTCTTCCCCTGCCCACAAACGATCTTGACTTAGTTATCTGAGAAATTTGCAAGGACAGACTGGAACAACTTTTCTTATCTAAACTCTATAAGCTAAGACATAGACACAACTTGGTCTATGTCGTTTGTATCCAATATGTGGGGTAGTTTTAGTGCATCCTCTCCGACCTTTCATTTCATGTATAGTTTGTCCTTATTTATAACTAAAAAGCTTCAACGATTTTTCGACAGACATATGCCTTTTGTTATACCGAGACTTAAATTCATGTGTAATTGTTCACAACATGTAGTCTATGAAAAAATGATCGCCTGGGGTTAGATAATAACTTATTAAAATTGTGCTTCAAACTCAAGTTCTCATGAAACATGGATTGACCTAAACGACTAGATATGATCTCATCAGCTTTCAATAGATAGGGATCTGAGTTTAAAATGCATCTCTACAATGATAAAAAAACTTTGTACCGTAAGTTAATATAGCTGATAAGTTAATATCGCTGGAGTTTAAACTGATATTGGTTCTTTATTTTGTTGGTTGTTGCTTTGTAGGTGGTGTTTTTGTTTAGCATTATTATTTTCGAAAGCAGGAAAAAATCCATCATAACCACTGCTAAAAAAAACCTACAACACTTCAAAGGACCAACATTATCTCATGAATGTTACAACCATAATTGAATTTCAGAAGGGATCCCTTAATTTCTGAAATTTCTGGATCTTGTTTTCCCAACATCTTGGCCAAAATGTTTTTGTGTTGTCATAAACATTATATAAAAATCATAGTAATTCAGATTCAAACATATAATGTCATTTGGAAAAAGAACTATGTTAGAATAGTATTGGGTAATTATGCCGATAGGCATTTAGATATTATCTTAGATTTTGGACTTGCTTTAGTGGATCAACAAGATTAACCAAGTGTAACAAGCGTACAATATGGATTTATTTCATGGGCGTTGTATCTCGTTATGCTTAAATGCATCTTGATTAAGATTTAAATAAGCTTCACTTAAAGGTTGGTTAAAGAAATTGGTAACAATTTGTTTGTGTTTTTTCATATCAATTTTTTGTTTTTTGTTTATTAAATAGTATTTGTTTTGTACTTGTATTAACTCTAACCATTTGGTATAAATAACATATATAAAATTATATATGTTATCCTTTGTTTAACAACCAACTATCTTCACAAAACTAACTAGTTGGTTGTGCAGTCACTTTACTTGTGGGTGTGCTAGTTCATATTGATAGACAATAACGTGATCTGGCACATGTAATTTCAACAAAATTATTGGTTCTATTAAAATAATGAAATGCCAATTGGCCTACTCATGTTATAGTGATTGAGTGAGGGACTAGAGCCACCGTTTGGAGGAGGATTCCACTTTCTTGGGAGGTTATCACATGGACGTGGCCCCCATTCCATGGAGGGCATTTCACATTTGGAAAAAGAGCTAGGGTCAAAACTCTAAGATCTATGGTTTCTTTTTGTTTTTGGACAATCTTTGTTTAAAATGAAATCAATATTTTTTTTGATAAAAGTTGTATGATTTGGATCATTATGCCCTTTGCAATAATTATAAATATATCTTTAAAGTCTTACCTATTTTGAATTTGGGTTTTATTATTGTGTTTTTTTAATTACGTTTAAAAAAATATTATGTCGTGAACAAATAAGAAATTTCATTTCAAATTGTGCATGACATGACATTATTAGCCCTTGGCATCCATGGAGATTTCATTCCAAAATGATTTTGTGCAAACAATCTCACATGATCACAAGTCCTTCATTTTGAAAATTTCAACCCTCTCCAAACAGAGACCCAAGAAACCAATGACATGCCTTAGACTAGAACAAAGTTGAATGCTCATACAAATAATAAGCCAACTTACGAGAAACACATCATATATTCCTTGCAATTTTTCAATCACCCTTTATTGACAAATCAAAAGAATATTATGAATATGGAATATGTATGGTACAGTTTGTCGCACATCATTATACAAATGGTAGAGATTGCAATCAAATGGCCATGCATTATCACACAAAAATGACATTATAAGCATATATTTCTTCCTAATTTCACCAAATATTTGTCAAAATAGTAAGCACATATTTCTACAAATTGAAAAGATAAATCACCAACATTCTTATTTGCATCCCTATAATAGGACTCCTTTTAAAAAGTGTAAAGCATGAAAATATGTGAAGTTCAATTTTTGAGATAAATCCATATATTGAAAACAATGAAACTTCACTGAGAGATTTCTCTGCACAAGTATAGAAAATAAAAGTAAGTCTTCAAGGCTCTTCATGACCTGCAATTGATTTAAGAAAATAGGAAGACACCATGCCAAAGTATAAAAAAGAAGGTGAGATGCCAGCTTATTTATCTGGTGATAGGATCACAATGATAAACTAGGTGACATGAAAATTATAAACAAACATGCACATTCAAGTCCAAAAGCTTATGGGAAAATTATTAACTAACAGCAGAACCAAAGGAAACATTTGCTCAATGCATATCTTGTGTTCAAATAAGATTTACAATTAAAAAAAAGAGAGACATTTGCTCAGTGCATATCTTGTGCTCAAATATGATTTACAATTAAAAAATTTAGAGCACAATTCCACTTATAGCTAGAAAGAATTATTAAGCAATTGTACAAATCATTATATATAGCTTAATCATCCACAACATGCACAAATATATTTCAAACAATGTGCATTCTCCAATATTCTCTTGTTTAACTTGTTACAAATGAAACGTTTTAGAATTCCCTTGCTTTCACAAGTTGTGCCATTAGATTATTCACATTTAACATCCAAGTTTGTATACTTCTGAACAAAACAAAAATAAATTGCCTTCCCAATTATCTTTTGTCCATGCTCAATGATTTTTATAAAAAAGACAGGCTTCAGGCATTGGTCTTCCTGCTAATGTGGGCTCCAAAATCGGTATTGGTACACATTCCTCTATTTAAATTCATGCATAACCATTATCACAATAAACTATTTCCACCACCATTTTGTAGAGATTGGGAAAACATTTTGCACATCTATTCTACCAGGATTAAGAAGTATCTCATTTGATTTGAAACCAATTCAATGCTTACATTGCGTTTGCATACATCTTGAGATAAGCTTGATGCTTGAATAAGCTTTGGTTCAACATTCCAGGAGTTGCCAATAGGTACAACAATAAATTTAGATCCTAACAGGGCTAAAGATGGTCAGTTCTATTTGAGGAATTAGAGCAGTAAAAATAGCCATGATTGCCTACATGTATGTATGAGGGGAAGTATCATTCTAGCGGTTTAATAAGAACCAAGTCTAGTGCCTCCAGGCATTGTGGAAGGCATGATTACTGCATCTAAAATAACCTCATTTTAGTCCTACATTTGTCTTGATTTGGAGTATGGATTGAGATTGAATCAGAGGTGTTTTTTTTTAATTTGGCATATGCTAAAATTGGTAAAAACACTGCTAACTTTTATCTCCCCATGTTGTGGGATAGGTGGCTCGACCCAAACACAATTTACATATTCTCTCTCAACCAACATGGATGATATAATGTCTAGACAAAACCTAAGCAGCTGTCCTAGCTCAGGCTTGAATGCCATAACACTCATAAATGCATCCCTTAGCATAATCAAATAGTGCTAGAAACTAGTACAAGAAACTATGGTTGGATTACATAATTATAAACGAAAAATGAGCTCCTGTTTTGGTTTCAAGGTTAATAAATGAGAGTAAAATGGTTTCAAGGTCAAATAAAGAGAGTAAGATAAACGATAGTAAAGAATGGGTAGTGCCCTGCATATTCTTTGAAGTATGTCTGGGCAGAGAATAGAAATCAGATAATAAGAGAGAAGTGACTAAAAGCATGGTGGAAATGAAGGATGAATGGATGGAGATAATAAGCAGGTGTAAGCCAACATTACACAATATGTGATTTTGAATTTATTCTACCCTTCACTAATGTCACATATGATCTTATTGTAAGCGCAAACAAGATTACAGATAAGCTGGCTGAGTTAAATGTCGATCACATTATGGTTCACCATCATAATTAAAAACCATTAGATCTCAAGATTTTATTATCCGTGTTCATCTTACTGCACTCACTATACTTATGTCTTGTTAGTCATAGAAACATCTACTCAACCTGCAAATACTAGTTACTATGGTGGAGGGGGTTCAAAGGCTCAAGAAAATAAACCTCTACAATCTTCACTTTAGAGTTCCACACAAGTAATATGGAGCCCTTTAACATGGAGTTAGAAGAGTTTATGGAGCCCTTTAACATGGATTTAGAAAAGTTCAAGAAGATATCAACTAGTATAGGGAGGACGATACCAAGCTTAACAAATGAATTGAAGCCATTATGAGGGGCATCAAACCAGTCTAAGATAACACTGAATATATGAGAGTATGACCATGCTCCAAAGCTCATAGACATTGGAAACACCTAGCAAGGACACATGTATTGAATCATTTGGCCATTAGAGCTCTATTCTCTCCTCACCAGCATCAAGTTTTGTTGATAATAACCTGAGCTTTCTAATATGATTTTTTGTATATAGATTTATTTTTTTTTGTATTTAAAAATTTTGGAATTTTGACAGCAATAAATAATGAGATCTATTAAAAGCTCCATTAAAATTTGTTGTGAATAGAACCAAAATAAAAAAAATTAAAATAGAATACAAAATCATAAATAATTAGATTTATTAAAAATTCCACTAAATTTGGTTATCAATAGAACATAACAAAAAACATTAAAATATAAAACAAAACCATTAAAATAGAATACAAAACCATAAATAACAAGTGCTATAAAAATCTAGCCCCAAGAGTTAGCTCAATCGGTCGAGTACTCGTAGTTAGGCCTCCCAGCATCTGACGTCGCGGGATCCATTCTCATCGACTCTCTTGGGGTTAGGCATGCAGAGGCCACGGGTGTGAGGTCCCTTCGGGTGGGTCCGCCAGAAATTATTCCGTGGATGTAGCCCGTCGGTCAAGCCGGCGCGTGAACCACATTGAAAAAAAAAAAGTGCTATAATATAGCTAGTCCGTGTCGCTCAACTAATACAGTTGTAAGAATCTACAATGTTGTTATATGTGGTAAATTCAAGGTAGTACATCAATTGTTGATTACTATAATTGCATAATTGATCTTCTTTGTTGGTGAGCGAGCTATGTCATTATGTCTTCTGACATTGTGGACAAAACATTGCTCAATGCTTGTACAATTTATGGCAATATAGACATAGACATAGGATAGATGTTGTAGAACACGATGTTGATTAAACTGAAGTTGCAAATAAAGCAAGTTATGCACTCGTGACATTTGTCACAAGAACATTGGTTCTATGAACGAAAAATCATAAAATGAAATTGGTCCCATGAACAAAATATGCATTCATGCATAACTTTAATGTTATGGCCATTGAAAAAGAACTATACTCATAAAACATGTAATCATAATCATGTATTTATAAAATAAAATATATAATAAAATAAACAAATAAGGTTCCATAATTTATGCATGAAAAATAATAGCGTGTTTAATCTTCATATATTTTTAATAATGAAGCAAAATATTTTATGCAGGCTACACATACAAGATATAAGAGTGAAAAACTTTAAGCACCTTCAGAGTACATTAAAAATTACAGTATGACATTTAAGCACCTTATTAATGATAGATGCCTTCCAATAACGGTTAAGGCTTATCGTATGTAAGCACCTTATTAATGGTAGATGTTACGGAGTTTGTTGCACTACGAATCCAATTAATGCTCCGTGATGGTAAGGAGCTGAGTTGGAAATAACTATTAAGTGACGCCATCGCCCCCGTCTTTTCCGTCATCATTTAGAAATAAGACTATGAAGGTATCATCCAATGCAATGATAAATAAAATAGATTTAAGATATTTTAAAATAATACAAACCTTCAAACCGATGGTTTACTTGAATAAAGTGCAAAAATATTTAGTGCAGCTCATAACTAATGAATTGCCTGAAATGATTGCACATGATTATTTTATAATGTTTAATGTTTACTTTACAAAATGTAGATCAATTTTTGGTCAAAAAAATGGTTAATAGACGATCAATAGCTTATCGATTACAATATTACCTCCCTGCGGCAAGGATAATAAGATTGATTAAAAGCCCCACTAAATTTTGTTGTTAATAAAACCAAACATTAAAAGAGAAAACAAAATAGAAAACAATTTTGTTGTTAATAGAACCAAACATTAAAATAGAAAACAAAACAATGGAAAAAAAAATCCTTTACAGCCATGATTGGTTCATGAAATAACAATAAAAACAAAATTTTCATAAAGTCCACCGTGAAATTTGAAAATAATAAAATAATATATATGATGAAATATTATAAAAATATCTTAGAACTATCATAGGCCTATCCTTATCGAGGACACACACCATCTCTACACCATCTCTCAAAATAAAGTATAGGAGGTGATCCACAAATTCAAATACTTTGAATGTTCAAGCTCCTGTTTTTGAGAACTTGATACTAGAGCACCCACCTCGATCTAACAAAACAAAAAGACTAATGCATACATTGCCTTTAAATACAAACACCTTCCATAGGATTTATGGGTTTTGATGTCTTTCAAATAATTATTAATAGTGAGGTTTTGCAAATGGGTGTGACCACAAATCTCGCAGAGAATCCCTTTGAAAGAATGTAACTTAAAGACCTGCCAAAACCGTTCATCAAAATTCAGTACTATGCATAGTTCAATGGAACATACTGAAATTGAAGCCTCTATGTGGGGGATTTGTAGGGCAGATTTGTAGGGCAGAAGATGATGTTCTTCTCCTTAAGTTATTAAATTTGAAGGGTGAGTTTTAATTTCAATTAGAAGGGCATTTATTCTTTGAGTCCTTCTTAGTTGAAGGGTAATATAAATAATTGTACTTTAATTGACAAGTATAAATTAACTAAACCTTTTGACTAAAAAATGTAAAAAACAAATATTGTGTTTTCAAATTTTTACAATTTTAAACAATTAAGCACCCCTTAATATCTACTTGAAAAAATGATATATTTTCAATGAAACTTATTTTGAACACATTAAGTTGTCATTTGTGTATCATTAATTTTACAGTAACATAACAACTATTCTATTGTATTTTTTCGAGTTTGATCACACTTCATTATACAAAAAACCTACTTAGACACTTCATTATTGGGGCATCCACATGAAATCCAAGCTTGAGAGATGTAAGAATGATAAGGATTGGGCACCTAAGAAAAAATAATACAACTCAGAAAACATTAAAAAAAAATTCCTAAATACCAAGCAAGTTAGCAAAGCTGGCATAACCGGGGTTGGGGCATCACATTTTTTTGTTCAACACTTGTCGTGAAAGCATACATGTATGGGATGGAGGGGCAATGGAATCAAGCCTAAGTCAATTGAACCCTTTCAACTCATTGCATGTCTGAGTTTCAACACTCCACCTTTTAAATTGAAACAAAATACCAAAAGAAGTTTATTAATGGCTAGATTTGAGAAAGTTCTAGGTGTGAGTAATTAAGGGCTAGGGGCTCTAAAATTTGTTTTGTTTTGTACTGGTCCATGATTAAGTGAATTGATAGTCACAAGTAGGAATTTAAGCTATTTAATGAAAACAATTAATGTACATAACTGCTATATTGAAATAGTTTTCCATGCTGATGTAGGCCACTACCCTTTTTATTGTTTTACCAAAAGGCATGATAATGAGGAAGAAGACCTACTAAATTATGGACTTCACCTTCAAAGAATGCCTTGCAATCACATTGGTAAGGAGTGATCACAACAATCCAACGTGTCAAATCTTAGTTGATAGTGTTAATTAAAGACTTATATGGTAAATTTAATATAAGACTTACTTATAGTTGTGTCTTACTCTTTGCGTCTTGACACATTTAATATTTTATGGTTGTCTTTGCGCCTTGACCCAATTCGTATTATAAGGTGAGGATGTGCATACATAATAATCATTAGTTATGACTATGAGATAGGATTTAAAGAGAAGAGGATGTAAAGACAAGTAATTTTTATATGTATTTTAGAAGCGTTGAGGAAAAATGTTGTGAGAAACCACAAATGTTTGGAAGGATAGAGGGAGATTACATTACGATCATGCCACCCATCAAATTGAAGACTATTCTTGAGCCAACAATTGTCTTTTTAATTTTATTAATCACCATTGTTTCTCCATATCGTGTGCCCAATGACAACTCTCTATAGCAATGCATAAATCGGCTTCTGCACAGACTGTGATCCTAGCTACATGCCATTATTTGTATTTGCATGTCATCGAGTGTTCTTTATAGTTGTCGTGAATCCGTGATATTCATACAATAAATGAAGTCTTGTAGAGGAGGACTTATCAAACCGGCCATTTGAATTTCATTTTGACGAAAAAAGAGTGGACGTTTGTAGCGAGGTTCACATAGGTAGTAGGAACAAAGTTTTGAGCTCGTTTCGGGTCTACTAGTAGACTAGTAGTTGTTATTTCTTGTTATAGCCGTAGTTATTGACACATTGCCACACTTTAGATTGCAGCCCCAAGTGACTTGAGAGTCAGAGTCACATCTCGATGGCTAGTGCCGTGTAGTCATCAATTTTTACTGACCATCTTACACAACTAAACACTGAGTGCATGACATGAATGAGCAAGTGATTATAATTTATCATATTTCCAATATTTTAAATGGTAAGTTAAACTTTATAGCATAGAAATTGCAACATCTTGAAAAATTTATATGGATGGGTAATTTCAAATGTTGCCTTCTTTTGAAATGTCCACCCTACAATTTTATGCCCTTCTTAATTGGAAGGGTAAAAATTTTAGATTTTAATTTTTTTTTTGCAAACACTGGGAAGGGCTAGAACACTTTGAAGGGTTGGGAAGGGGTTCAATTTTGAACGCTGCTCCCCTCCCTCCTGTGGGGCTTTGTATAGAAGAAGATATGCTCAACGATTCAGAAATTCAACCATAAATACCTATTCAACGTGTGCTTCAATGACAACAAAACTCTTCAGCTCGTGGTTACTTCTAGGCAGCGTATCAACTGGGTTTGAATCCTGTTATGAATAAAGTAGCAACCATGCCTGCATTTGCCACGCTCCTCATTGCCCTGTGCTGAGAAGTGCTTCTATGATCAGATATGAGAATGAATAGATGAAACGTGAATCTGATATGACTTTGTGAAAAGAGATGGCACGCATTTCTCCTGACGGTGGCCTCAAACATGCATCAACAGGTAAATGAACAAACACTCAACAATCTGGACTCTCAATACCAGCGCACAGAGATCTAATGTGGACGATGACCTACCTCAGCAATCATTTCACACAACGATCTGGTGCCTTTGCCTCTTCAAATCCAACCATCTGCTGTCCTCTGCCAACTAGATGGATGTATCTATATGGCAAATTTGGCATCTTTGTGGTGACAGTTTTCAATACAACTGGTGCATCTTAGATCCATTTCCAATGATCTAGCAGCTCTTTAACAAATCTGCAGATTTCCCTCCAAGCTATTTATCAAGACGCACCCACATCCACTTCCACATACATGTTCGACTTTGGATTGTGCAGAGCGCAGAGGACCATGAACAAAGCCTTATTCTCGCCTATGGACACTTCTACATATGTTTCTCTCCTACAGGCCTGTATTCAGAACAAAGCCTTACAAGAGGGAAATTCCATCCATGCTCATATCAACAAGAGGGGATTTACTGGAGACGTAGTCCTATCGAATACACTTGTCCACATGTATGTCAAATGCGGGAGCCTGATTGACGCTCGCAGAGTTTTCGACCAATTAACCCATCGGAACGTTTGCTCATGGACTGTTATGATCTCAGCTTATGCAAGGCATGGGTTTCCTAAAGAGGCGTTAACCCTCTTTCATCAAATGCAAAAAACTGGCCTCAATCCCAACCACTTCACCTTTTCTAGCGTTCTTCCGGCATGTGCCAGCTTGGCATCTCTGGAACAGGGTATGAAGATCCATCAACAAATAAATCGAGGTGGGTTTCTGTCTAATGTCTTTGTGGTAAGTGCCCTTGTAGACATGTATGCAAAGTGCAGGAATATAGAAAAGGCGCGTGAAGTGTTTGACAATATGCATCAACGAGATTTGGTTTTATGGAATGCAATGATTGCTGGATATGTGCACAATGGCTGTGTTTATGAAGCCCAGAGACTCTTTATGCAAATGCCTGAACGAAACACATCCTCGTGGAATGCAATGGTTTCAGGGTTTGCGCAAAATGGGCTTGTTGATGAGGCCTACGAGCTCTTTCAAAAAATGCCTCAAAGAGATGTATTCTCTTGGACAGCGATGATTTCGGGATTTGCTCAAAATGGGCTTGTTGATGAGGCATTCGAATTATTTAATCAGATGGCTCAACGAACTTTGGTTTCATGGAATGCAATGATTGCCGGATATGCACAGAATGGAGTCGTAGATAAGGCACTGGAACTATTTCAAAAAATGCCTCAAAGAGATGTATTCTCTTGGACAGCCATGATTTCAGGATTTGCACAGAATGGGCTTCTTGACAAAGCCTTGAATCTCTTTAATCAAATGCCTCAACGAACTGTGGTTTCATGGAATGCGATAATTGCAGGTTTTATGCAGAATGGTCATAGTCAAGAGGCTCTGAATCTCTTCCATGAAATGCAATTGGCAGGTGAGAGGCCAGACTCAAAGACTTTCACGAGCATTCTCGCAGCATGTGCCAACTTGACGGCTCTGGAACAAGGAATGGATATCCATGAAAAAATAGTTAGAAGTGGATTTGAGTCTGATGTCATTGTGGTGAATGCTTTGATAGACATGTATGGAAAATGTGGGTGCATACATAAGGCACGTGAATTGTTTGACAGCATGCATCAACGAGATATTGTCTCCTGGACAACAATGATTGGAGGATATGCCTTGCATGGCTTTGGCAAGGAGGGTCTTAAACTTTTCAAGCAAATGGAACAGTCTGGCATGCACCCAAACTCTGTCACCTTAGTTTGTGTTTTGTTTGCTTGCAGCCATGCAGGCTTAGTGGATGAGGGTTGTTATTACTTCAATTGCATGAGAGAACATTATCACATAACACCTTCAGTTGAGCACTATAGTTGTATGGTTGACCTTCTTGGCCGCACTGGGCATTTGGATGAAGCACATGACTTTATCCGGAAAATGCCAATAAAACCAGATGCTGCTGTCTGGAGTTGCTTGCTCAGCGCCTGTAGGATGCATAACAACATAGAGCTGGGAGAACATGTGGCAGAACGCATTTTAGAGTTGGATTCTAAAAATTCTGCACCTTATATCCTTCTGTCAAACATCTATGCTGCAGCTGAAAGGTGGGATGATATTGAAAAGATAAGGAAAATGATGAAAAACAAAGAAGTAAACAGGATTCCTGGATGCAGTTGGATTGAGATCAATAGACAGGTCCATTCTTTCTGTATAGGAGACAAGTCGCATCCAGAAATATAAACGGTCAATTAAAAGTTGAACAGTTTATCTTGGGAGATAAATGTAGTGGGGTATGTTCCTAAGCTTTGTGCTGAATAATGAGGAGAAGTTCTTTGGCACCATAGTAACGAGCTATCGATGTTAAACAAGTTCTCTAGAAGAGTTTTGTAAATCATCAGGAAGTTCAAGAACATTAGTGTGCATGTTGACTGCAGCTCTGGCACAGCTTCATCTTCAAGACATTATGTTTTCTTTGACTTGTTATAGGTTTCTAACATACGAGAATTGTGTGCAAAGCTGGAGTATGTAGAGAACTGACTTCACGAGGGGATCAAACTTACAGAGCAAGGATTAAAAGACAGTTCTACAGAACTTCCTCAATTGGAGGTAATTAAATATCATGCACCAGGTTATTATCTTCTGAATGTATGTTCTATAAGAAGATAGCGTGGTCTAGGTTGGATCTTAGGTGATTTCTTTTTTGCTTTTCATCGGTTTCTAACTCACTTGTGAGTAAAAATTCTCCATCTTTAAATGCTTGACCCTAATTGGAAACAAAAAGGGCCTAACTATGGTGGCTGATTCACTTGGACCAACTATAGGTAGGATTGTAACAGGGTATAGGCCCAGTTTGATTAGGTTTATGATATGTGAGAGGACATGTCCTTTCTAGGTGTTAACACCAAAACGTGCAAAGAAGCTTAGGTGTTGGAGCTAGAAGGACCTTTCCACATATTTTTACACATAAATTTCCATACATTGCTAGTCCACATGGCACATGAAATCGCCCACTTGGCATGTTGCTTATTTGCCATTTTTATGCTTAAAATTCCATGTTCTTAACAACTTCAAAAAAAGTATGCTCAAGTATTTTAGTGCATTTAGAAACTGGAGAAAGTATGCGCAAGTATTTTAGTGCATTTAGAAACTAGAAAAAGTATGCTCAAGTATTTTAGTGCATTTATAAAATTCCCTGAAGCTGGAAATTAGCTTGACCTTTGCAAGTGTTCTCAACCACACAAGGAAGAGAACTCAACCCTGTACTTTTTTTTCTTCTTCTAAATGACCATGTGTCCTTTCTCCTCCAAGATATCATTGAAAACAATGCCTAGATTTCCAATAATCCTCCTTAACAAATAAGAAGCATATTCTACCTTGTTCTTAATGAAGTTCCATGAGAGATCTAAAGTAATCTCTCCATCTGAATAACTAAAGTGGATATGTTTTAAAACTGAAGCTAACTCTGTTTTTCTAGGAAGGATTTTGGTATCCTTGATTATGTATTCCATCCCCTTTTTTCCTAGCTTAAGAACATTTGTTGCTTCTATATTTTAAAATATCATCCCATCTTCTTAGTTCCAGCCAACAATTTTACAAACAACTTTTTGAAATTGTTTAGTGCAACCAAGCATATTCGTTGTACTTATCTTTCTGATATATTTTGGATGAAGGAAAGTATTGGCAGAGCATTGTGTCATGCTATTGACTGTGCAAAATATAGCCTTGCTAGTGAGGTAAGCTTGATATCTGTTATCTTCCAGTATGGTAAACAAGCAGCTCATTTTATTTTTGCTTACTGTGGTTTTTTTAATTTTGAAAAAATAATGATGAAAATTTTCAAGGATTAGAGTGAAGAATGAATATCTTGCATGTGGATCATTTCTGCATTCATACTGACTTATGGTGTAATATCCCAACTGATATTTTCCTGTTTATGTGTATACTGTAGATGGCTAATAGATTTATTCCTTAATCAAATAGGAAAGCAAACCCCAAACTTTGCATGCAAATATGTGCCCTAGAAAAATACCGAGATGCTATAAAATAGGAGAAATCAATGCATGTACATACCAGTATATAGATCAGCTGATGGTGAAGAGACCGGTCCCAGCATGCAAAGATTTTGCCGGAGGAATAAGGAGATACACCAAATCGTCCTCCACAGGTGACTGCGCCCTCCTCTCAAACTGTATAAGCTCCAGAATAATAAATAAGCTGTTGCTGAAATCCCGGATGAGGTGTACTAGGGTTATACTACCCCTCTGATGATGATGGAAGCAGCATGCGGAAGAAACAGAGGAAGGCTAGCCCAAAACGTGAATGCCTCCTCAAATCAATTCGCCCATGTAGATTAGTGCCTCCAGAAAAGGGGAGCACTGACGATATCTTGCTTGATACTCAAGCCGAACGACCCTTTTTCCAGGGGAAGGGTGATGGAGGTGCTCCGGAATGAATGGAAGTGACATGCAGAAGTTTTGACCCCTGTAGGTAGGAAAACGAATTGCTTTGTCTTTGACTACGGTGATATGGTGTGACGGTGAAAACTCTTTGACTGGGTGAATAATCAACCTCCCGGAATAACTGCTGAATGTAACCAGATGATGAACTAGTGCTGAACCTGGATGATCCAACCCGATGATGAACTAGGGCAGATAGATTTGGCTGCCGAAATACACCAGTTAGCTGAGCATGCGCTCAACCCCAACTTAGCTCGTCGAGCTCTCCAATTCGACTCCACAAATCAATAATCCATAAGTGACTTCTCCATTCACTTTATCTTTCTTTTATAACTTTCAACTGTGAAAACCCTAACTTTTGACCTAATTAGGTCACTTTATTTTCTAATTTGCAATTGACTTGCATGCATGCGCATGGAGACTTAATCAGGTGCATGCATCATTAAATAATGCCCGGATGTCATGCATGCAGGTGGCCTTTGGCTCTAGTGGCCCTCTTCAACCCAATGGTGATATAATATTGATGCCCTAGATCTTCTATATATGGCATCAGTCTTCGGCTGATTCCTTGACTGTTAGTACCCGCTCGAACCTACAGGAATCACATAGGTTAGCGGGTTGGTCCTCAATGCCTAAGCAGAAGAGGACATTACAGTCCTCCCTGCTCGAATTTGCTTGTCCTTAAGCAACTGTAAAGCTGGGTGCTGTAATACCTGTTCTGCCTCCCAAGTAGCCTCCTCTATAGGCAGATCTTTCCACTGAACTAGGTAATCTCTGATGATTCTGTTCCTCAGTTTCCTCTCTTGCACCTCTAGGATGCACTCCGGAATCAGAACCAATTGCCCCTCGTCATCAAGGGGAGGCAGCTCGGAAGATGTAGCAATCTATTGACCAACCACCTTCTTGAGATTGGAGACATGAAATACATTGTGAATCTTGCTCTCTGGGGGTAGTTCTAGCTCATATGCTACCTCTCCGACCTTCCAAATTATCTTGTATGGACCATAGAAACAAGGTTGGAGTTTTTTTGCTCCTTTCTTTTTAAGAGATGACTGTCGGTAAGGCTGGAGGCGTAAATAAACGAAGTCTCCCACCTCAAAACTGCGCTCAACTCTGTGCCTGTCTGCATATATCTTCTGTTGATTTTGAGCAGCCTGTATGTTCTCCCTGAGTATCTTGAGGATATCTTGACCCTCCTGAATCCACTCTTTGGCCTTGGGGGCCCTGGTATCGCCAAATATTTGATCTGCAAAAGTGGAAGCATCATACCCATACAGGGTTCGGAAAGGGGTCATTCTAATGGTCATATAGTAGGTGGTGTTGTAACAATGTTCACCCAAGTGTAACCATTTGATCCATGTCCTCTGCTGACTTGATACGTAATTTCTCAAGTATCCCTCAATCCACTTGTTAATAATCTCTGTCTGCCCATCACTTTGTAGATGATAACTTGTGCTCATGGATAACTCGGTCCCCACTAACCGGAAAAGCTCTTGCCAAAAGGCTCCTGTGAAGTTGCTGTCCCTGTCATTGACAATGGTCTTGGGTAACCCGTGGAGTCTAAATACCTCTCTGAAAAATAGTTCTGCTACCTGTGCTGCTGAATAATCTGATGGTATGGCAAAGAAGTGAGCAAACTTAGTCAATCTGTCCACTACTACGTACAAGCAGTCTCTGCCTTGGACCTTGGGCAACCCAATAATGAAGTCCATAGAAATGCTCTCCCATTTCTGCTCGGGAATAGGATTAGGGATGTAGTAAACCAGCCAGGTGGATGTGCTCTATTTTGTTTTGTTGGCACAAGCTGCACTCCCTCACATGTTGTATCACATCTTTCTTGAGACCCTTTCATGAGAACCTTTCTCTAATCTGTGTGTAGGTCTTGAGAAATTCCTGATGCCCTGCTAATGGTGAATCATGCGATGCCTGTAAGACTTTCTTCTTGAGGGGAGACTCTGGAACCAAGAAGATTCTGTTTTTGTAGTATATGATATCATCAATGACCCTGTACCTATCATCCTGAATCTGTCCATCCAATAGCTCGCAAGCAAACTTATCTTTGGAGTACTCAACCAAAAGATGAGACCTCCAATCTGATGAGATGCTCATAAGGGATAAAGTAGCTGGTCGTCTAGAAAGTGCATCGGTCACTACATTGCTCTTCCCCTTTACGTACCCAATCTCGAAGTCATAAGCCTAAATTTTACTTACCCATTTCTGTTGTCTCTCGTTTAGCTCTTTCTGCTCTAGGAAGTATTTTAGGTTGTTGTGATCTGTCTTAACCTTGAACCTGGCACCCACTAAGTACTGCCTGAACTTCGTTAGCGCATGTAGGATGGCTAACATCTCTTTGTCATATATCGAATAGTGGCTCTCATAGTCTTTGAGCTTCCTGCTCTCAAATGCAATGGGGTGGTTGTTCTGCATCAAAACTGCCCCAATTCCCTCTTCTGAAGCATCACATTCTAACACAAAGGATTGAGAAAAGTCTGGTAAAGCTAATACTGGGCATGAACTCATTACCTCCTTCATTTTCTCGAATGTTTGTTGTGCTACCTCCGACCAACTAAATGCTCCCTTCTTGGTAAGATCTGTGAGGGGTGCGGTCATCTGTGTGAATCCGCTGACATACCTCTTGTAGTAGGTGCAAAGGCCCGAAAAGCCCCTCAGTTTTGTCACATTTTTAGGTGTAGGCCAATCCAAATTTGCCCGAATCTTCTCTAAGTGCACCTGGACCCCTTTGGCCCCTATCACATGTCCTAAGTACAACATCTTTTGCATGCCGAACTCACACTTGGACATTTTGGCATATAGTGACTGCTCCTGTAGAATACCAAGTACTTCATCAAGATGTCTCAAATGTTCTTCCCAAGTCCGAGTGTATATCAATATGTCGTCGAAGAATACCAAAATATATTTACGCAACTGTGTCCTGAAGATATGGTTCATGCATGACTAGAAAGTAGCTGGTGCATTAGTGAGCCCAAATGGCATCACTAGAAACTCATAATGTCCATAGTGGCAACGGAAAGCGGTCTTTGGAACATCCTGTTCCCTGACCCGAATCTGATGGTACCCTGAGCGGAGATCAATTTTGGAAAAGTACTTTGTACCCTGTAGTTCATCCATTAACTCATCAATCCTAGGGATGGGATACATGTTCTTTATGGTCTTCTTATTGAGTGCCCTGTAATCAATGCACATGCATAAGGTTCCATCCTTTTTCTTCACTAGCACTACTGAAGATGCAAAGGGACAGGAGCTAGGTTTGATGTATCCCAGCTTGAGTAGTTCCTTGATTGTACTTTCGATCTCATCTTTATACCTCTTGGGATGTCTGTAAGGAGTGGTGATAACTGCTTGGGTCCCCTCCTCTAACTCAATAATGTGCTCAAATCCCCTATCTGGAGGTCGACCTGCTGGAAGGTCTCCAAAGACTACCTTGTGCTTCTGTAGTAAGGCCTCTATATCTGCTGGATGTTGTGTGGCCTCATCTGGTGGTTTCCTGAAGGTAACCATACACTCTGCAACCCACTCAATATCTCCTTGCCGGAGTACTGCCTCCATCCTGTGTGATGTCACTACTGTGGGAGGATAGGTGTTCATCCCTCTCAATACCACCTTCTGTCCTTTTGCCCCTGTAAACTCCATCTCCATGGTCTGGTAATTTGTGGAATACTTCCCTATGGAATACAGCCACTGAACTCCTAGTACCACATTCATGTCAAGTACATCTACCACATAGAATGTCTCTATCACTGTATAATTCCCAAGTGTTACCTTTAATTTAGGAATCCTCTGACTACACTCCATGGTGTGACCTGCTGCTGCTACCGAAAACCCATCAAAGCTCTCAGTCTGAATGTCTTTCTTTTCAACCCATGCAACATCAATAAAGTTGTGGGATGCCCCACCATCTATCAGTACTCCCACTCTATGGCCCTGTACGGTACCTCTAATCTGAATAGTGTGGAATCTAGGAACCCCTATCATGGTAGCAATGTTACCTCCTGAGGCCTGTCCCTCAGCAACTGTCTCTGTTGTCTCTCCCTACGCCTGATCCTGGTAATCCTCATCCTTCTCATTGTCGGAATAAGCCTTTATGTAGTAGGCCTTTCCTTTTCCTGAACATCTGTGACCTGGTATCCATGGTTCCTGGTAAGTGAAACATAACTTTTTTCTTCTAAGGTCCTGTCAGGTATCATTGTCCATCCATTCTTTCTTGGGCCATGGTTTCCTTTCTTTATCTTTAATAGGAACATTGGTCCTGGGAGGAAACCTATTTTTGGGCACTGCATCCTGCAAGTCTCTAGTCCGTCTGATGGCATCTGCTAGGGTGGTGGGCCTATAAGTCTTGACCCATCCCTATAAGGGTTCAGTGAGAGCCTCAGTGAACAACATAATCAACCTGCTCTCTGATATATCTGTGACCATGACCACTATCCTCTGAAACTCAGAAATAAAAGCATTTGCACTCCCTGTATGCTTGAGTTGTGCCAGCTCCCTAAAGTGTACCTCTGGATCCTTTCGATCAAACCGCTCAATGAGCCTCTGTGTAAAATCTGTGTATGAGGTGATGGTGTTGTGACCTAGTGTCACTAACCCGTGGTACCGCCACTCATGTGCTTCTTCGTCCAAATGCAAGGTAGCCAATTTAATGGCATCTGTCTCAATCATGGGGTTTAGCTGGAATTATGTATCTAACTTGTGCACCCAATTCCTAGCTGGGCCACCTCGGGTGCCCTCAAAGGTAGGGATAATCAGTTTCCCTACGGTGTGCTGTAACTCATAGTTCTAGGTGAATGGCCTATTGTAAGATTTGGGTTTGTTCTTACTTTTAAAGTGGCAGAAGTCAGTGAAGGTCATGGCTGAATGGAAGTCCTCTCCTAAAGCCCTATATTCTCTCAGATAGGCACTCATGGGTTCTTCTGGTTCTGCTTGTGCTAGAGGCACTACAGTTGGACTATCTAAGAATTGAGGCATGGTATGTTGGAAAGGCTTGTATATATGGGGATGACTCTGCATGTTGGTATGTAAGTGCTCCCTACTACTGCTGCTGGATACCCTATCACTGTTGGGAAATAAGGGACTGTGTGGGGTGGGCCCATTCTTCTCAGTCATTTGCCTGAAGGTGCTCATCATTTCTTTTTGCCCAGTGGTGAGTTCTTTTATGGCTAATATGAGACTATTGAAAGCTATTTTATCATCATCGGCCATTGTTTCTTTGCCTTTTTCAAACTGATACTTTCTGTTCCCCAAATCTATGTCCTCTAACTCCTCTTCTCTGTCTCTATACCTCTATCTCCTGTGAGTATGTTGTATGGGTCTCCTGGATTCTTTTATAATTTTTGCATGCCCACAGCTGGTAGGGAAAATAGCTTTGATACCACTGTAATATCCCAACTGATATTTTCCTGTTTATGTGTATACTGTAGATGGCTAATAGGTTTATTCCTTAATCAAATAGGAAAGCAAACCCCGAACTTTGCATGCATGCAGTTGCATGCAAATATGTGCCCTAGAAAAATACCGAGATGCTATAAAATAGGAGAAATCAATGCATGTACATACCAGTATATAGATCAGCTGATGGTGAAGAGACCGGTCCCAGCATGCAAAGATTTTGCCGGAGGAATAAGGAGATACACCAAATCGTCCTCCACAGGTGACTGCGCCCTCCTCTCAAACTGTCTAAGCTTTAGAATAATAAATAAGCTGCTGCTGAAATCCCGGATGAGGTGTACTAGGGTTATACTACCCCTCTGATGATGATGGAAGTAACATGCGGAAGAAACAGAGGAAGGCTAGCCCAAAACGTGAATGCCTCCTCAAATCAATTCGCCCATGCAGATTAGCGCCTCCAGAAAATGGGAGCACTGACGATATCTTGCTTGATACTCAAGCTGAACGACCCTTCTTCCAGGGGAAGGGTGATGGAGGTGCTCCAGAATGAATGGAAGTGACACGCAGAAGTTCTGAGCCCTGTAGGTAGGAAAACGAATTGCTTTGTCTTTGACTACGGTGATACGGTGTGACGGTGAAAACTCTCTGACTGGGTGAATAATCAACCTCCCGGAATAACTGCTGAATGTAACCTGATGATGAACTAGTGTTGAACCTGGATGATCCAACTTGATGATGAACTAGGGCAGATAGATTTGGCTTCCGAAATACACCAGTTAGCTGAGCATGCGCTCAACCCCAACTTAGCTCGTCGAGCTCTCCAATTCGACTCCACAAATCAATAATCCATAAGAGACTTCTCCATTCACTTTATCTTTCTTTTATAACTTTCAACTACGAAAACCCTAACTTTTGACCTAATTAGGTCACTTTATCTTCTAATTTGCAGTTGACTTGCATGCATGCGCATGGAGACTTAATCGGGTGCATGCATCATTAAATAATGCCCGGATGTCATGCATGTAGGTGGCCTTTGGCTCTAGTGGCCCTCTTCGACCCAATGGTGATATAATATTGATGCCCTAGATCTTCTATATATGGCATCAATCTTCGGCTGATTCCTTGACTGTCAATACCTGCTCGAACCTACAGGAATCACATAGGTTAGCGGGTTGGTCCTCAATGCCTAAGCAGAAGAGGACATTACATATGGGAGTCCTATACATTGGGTATTTTTCCCTGCATTAACTTATTTGTCAATGTCTTTTTAGTTAGAACTTGAAAACATCTTACATATGGATGTGGATACTATATCAAAAGACCAAACCGGTGTCTTCAGCAAGATGCACAGTATCCCCTTCCATTCTCTACTACCCAATGGTCTCTTGTTGGCCATGGGATTTACCTATCCTCCCTGGAATTGATTGTTTTGGATTAACTGAGCACAACAAAATATAGAAAGCCTACAGGATTACACTCACATTCTAATATCTATAATGTGTTTTTTCTGAACCATTCTATAATATTAGGATCTAGGTGAAACTTGCCACCTATTATGCATGATGACTTGCATTGATTTAGAGACAAAGCAGGATTCTTCTGGATGATAGATCTCATTTTCCTCTTGCTCAAAAACCAAATTTGAATGTGATTTAAGTCATTATGGGCATCTCGATGAGTGCTTTTCATGATGAAATCTCATCTCTTCCAAGTCGAAGTAACTATGGCAGTCCAAAGGCATCAACAACAGCTCACATAACCTTCAAAACTGTGCATTAGGGAGCTAAACAGTTTGACCTTTCAGACAGCCCTTGAACTTCATCGCTTGAGACTTGGGAAGGATTTATTGAGGTTTCAAGTCTGCATGATGGTACCTGCCCCTCAAAAAGGTGTTATTATGGTGTTTGAAGCCCAATAACTAGGCCTTGGAGCGGGCTTCTACTTTCTAGAGGAGAATTTCCAAACAACAAATGGTCTAATGAGCGGCAGCCTGCAGTCTCATGAAGAAGCGTCCCACTTTGATATGCTTTGTAAGTGTTTTGCAGCAGTCCAAGGAGGCCAATTTGTGCCCCAGATTATATTATAGACATCACCTTGTAGTGGAACATTTCTCTTCCTTAACAGTATCTTTTGTGATGAAACACTAACTCACTTAAGGGCATCTTCTTGGTAACAAAGCAACATCCACCTTAGAGGGGCCTTAGGGCCTAAGGCATGTGGATAAACTTTGGAGGAGGATCGTTGAGATTGGGAGGCTTGTTTCATGTTACTCCATCGTATTTCATTCATTTGTGGAGCCAGCACCCTCTTTTATGGGATAATGACTTAAATTTTGAAGGAAATTTACATACTTGGAGGGCTCCTAGATGCCTTTGATTGACATGTGAACATCCCTTGGTCGCTTCATGAACACCTTGGGTTGCTTTGTGAACATTGTTTGTGAAGCAACCCCTCTTAGAAGTCCTTGGAGATTGAAGATTGATGAAGAAGTCTTCTTGAAAGACCTTCGAAGGCCATATGGCATAATCTTATCATTTTCTCCCTTGCTAGATGGAGCCCCCTCAGTTTGGGGCCTCATGTATCTTATGTATTGTACATATGGATTTGACCACTTTCAATTTTATTGCTTTGTTAGGATTTTGTTAGAAGTGGGGCTTTTGTATTATTTTACCCCACCCTATGCTAGATATAAAAAAATAATGATATTTTATTGTGAGGGAAGTTTTAGCTCCTCCTATATAAAGAGAGCTAGTTCCTTATTTGAACTCATGGTTGGATCTTGGAAGCTTTCTCTCTTTTGGAGCTTAATTGGAAAATCTTTCTTTAGAGCAAATTTTGTTTAGCAATTTCTCTCTCGTGTTTATCTATTGGAGATCATATTTTCTAGCATTGTCCATGTTACTTCTCTTGAGATACTTTACGGGCAATATTGTCTAAGTAGATTGGATCTTGGATATGGTTTTATTTTGGATCTTGATCACATTCTAGAGTCTAGAGAAGGGGGTGACATTGTTCAAGATGATTTTTTGCCGAGTTTTTGATGATGCCTTAATTGTTGGCAGTGGTTAGAAGATGCCAAACTAAGGACTAATGAATCATTCCATCCCTAAGCAAGTTGAGAGGAGGCATCCTGGGAGGTTTTGGAAAGTAGACCTGTAGTGAAAAGCCTTGAATCAACGTGTTCTGAGCATAACCAGCCCCAAACTTCAACAATAGGAACTTTCAGACCTCACAACAGCCTTGTACAACAATTCTGGGTTGCGTTTGTTGCTTTAAGTGGCATGCATACTAAGTCTTGGCAACAATATAATTCATTATAGGCAGTTTCCTTGACATTTTTGGACATTGTTGACCACAGACAGCGGTAAAAATCAGTCCTAGAATAAATCTGGGCAGTGCTGAGTGCATGTGGAAAGAAACACTGTGAATCACAGAATCAGTCATCCCTGTACACCTTTCCACCACCAACGAGGCCTATCTCTAAATCTGGTCTGAATTGGAGGGTTAAAAGACAATTCTGGGCATGAACAGCCTTATGAAAAGTGATGAACAAAGGCAAAAACAGGCTGGTTTGAGGGTTGAAATAGCATTAAGAAACAATTGTGGGCATGGATATGGACACAAAGAGTAGACCTGGTCACTACAACAGCCTCAAACCTTCATTCTTGGCGCAAATAAGGGTTGTTGATGCCGTTCTAACTTCTAACCTCCCAATCAGCAGTTTACAACAGTATTATGAACTTTGGGTGCTTTTTCTCTACAAAAAGAGTGTAAACATACCCCAAAAAAGTTAAAACAGATATGAGTTAATTTCAGATCCCAAAACCAAATATGAGTGTGATTTAAGTGATTATGGGCATCTTTATGAGCTCTTTTCATGATGAAATGTCATCTTTTCCAAGTTGAAGTAACTATGGGCAGTCCAAAGGCATCAACAACAGCTCACATAACCTTCACAATTGTGCATTAGGGAGCTAAACAATCATTTGATCTTTCAGACAGCCCTTGAACTTCATCGTTTGAGACTTGGGAAGGATTTTTTGAGGTTTCAAGCCTGCATGATGGTACCGGAGCCCGCCCCTGCATGAAGGATTTTTTGAGGTGTATAATCTTATCATTTGCTCCCTTGCTAGATGGAGCCCCCTCATTTTGAGGCCTCATGTATCTTATGTATTGTACATATGGCTTTGACCACTTTCAATTTTGATTTTTATTGCTTTGTTAGGATTTTGTTAGAAGTGTGCCTTTTGTATTATTTTACCCCACCCTATGCGAGATATAAAAAAATAATGATATTTTATTGTGAAGGAAGTGTTAGCTCCTCCTATATAAAAAGAGCTAGTTCCTTATTTGAACTCATGGTTGAATCTTGGAAGCTTTCTCTCTTTTGGAGCTTAATTGGAAAATCTTTCTTTAGAGCAAATTTTGTCTAGCAATTTCTCTTTTGTGTTTATCTATTGGAGATCATATTTGCTAGCATTGTCCATTTTACTTCTCTTGAGCTACTTTACAGGCAATATTGTCTAAGTAGATTGGATCTTGGATATGTTTTTATTTTGGATTTTGATCACACTCTAGAGAAGGGGGTGACATTGTTCAGGATGATATTTTGCCGAGTTTTTGATAATGCCTTAACTGTTGGTGGTTGTTAGAAGATGCCAAACTAAGGACTAATGAATCATTCCATCCCTAAGCAAGCTGAGAGGAGGCATCCTGTGAGGTTTTGGAAAGTAGACCAGTAGTGAAAAGCCTTGAGGCTTGTATCAATGTTTTCTGAGCATAACCAGCCCCAAACTTCAACAACAGGCACTTTCAGACCTCACAACAGCCTTGTACAACAATTCTGGGTTGCGTTTGTTGCTTGAAGTGGCATGTATACGGAGTCTTGGCAACAATATAATTCATTCTGGGCAGTTTCCTTGACATTTTTCATTTTTGGACATTGTTGACCACAGACAGCTGTAAAAATCAGCCCTAGAATAAATCTGGGCAGTGCTGAGTGCATGCGGCAAGAAACACTGTGAATCACAGAATCAGTCCTCCCAGTACACCTTTCCACCACCAACCAGGCCTATCTCTAAATCTGGTCCGAATTGGAGGGTTAAAAGACAATTCTGGGCATGAACAACCTTATGAAAAGTGATGAACAAAGGAAAAAATAGGCTTGATGGAATGTTGTGTTGAATTTGAGGGTTGAAATGGCATTAAGAAACAATTGTGGGCATGGATATGGACACAAAGAGTAGACCTGGGCAGGATTAGGGAGCTGAACAGTCATTTCACCTTTCAGACAACCCTTGAACTTCTTGCTTGAGACTTGGGCAGATTTATTGAGGTAGATGTTCAGTTTCTTTGGTCCAAATTAAGAGAGAACTAGTTAATGTAAGGTTGATTGAGTTAATGCATAAGGGGTCCAAAGAAGACACAGAGGGGTCCGGTTGGAGGCCTATTGCATTGCTAAATGTGTTATCCATTGTTCTATTACAATCGATTAAGTACTGTAATAGGTCCTACCTTAATTATAAAGGTATTGTGAATAATATTTTCATAATTTTGGTACCATATTAATTGCTCATGGCAATAATCCAAGTTAAGTCTAACTTTTGTACATTTTTAACAAATAGCAACATGATACACTTCATTTTGCTTCTTGGTACTTGCTGTTATATTATGGTTTTTGATGTTCTATTTCTATGTGCATGCTTTGCAAATTGGTTCAACTCGATAATTTGTGTTTGTAATTATGTTTTCTTTGACTTGTTATAGGTTTCTAAGATACGAGAATTGTGTGCAAAGCTGGAGTATGTAGAGAACTGACTTCACGAGAGGATCAAACTTACAGAGCAAGGATTAAAAGACAGTTCTAGAGAACTTCCTCAATTGGAGGTAATTAAATATTATGCACCAGGTTATTATTTTCTGAATGTATGTTCTATAAGAAGATAGTGTGGTCTAGGTTGGATCTTAGGTGATTTCTTTTTGCTCTTCATTGGGAATTTTTCCCTGCATTAAGTTATTTGGCAATGTATTTTACGTTAGAACTTGAAACCATCTTACATATGGATGTGGATACTATATCAAAAGACCAAACTGGTGTCTTCAGCAAGATGCATAGTATCCCGTTCCATTCTCTACTACCCAATGGTCTCTTGTTGGCCATGGGATTTATCTATCCTCCCTGGAATTGATTGTCTTGGATTGACTGAGCACAACAAAATATAGAAAGGCTACAGGATTACACTCACATTCTAATATCTATAACGTGTTTTTTCTGAACCACTCTACAGTATTAGGATCTAGGTGAAACTCTGCCACCTATTCTGCATGATGACTTGCATTGATTGAGAGGCCAAAGCAGGATCCCTCTGGATGATAGATCTCATTTTCCTCTTGCTCAAATTCTGTCCTTTGAAATATTTTTTCAAGCTTCTGTTCTTTTTGTTTGTTTATGTGTGAGGACTTTTTGCTTTGATCTTCTTAATTGGTTGGGTTAGAGGCTTGAGTTAGATTAGGTTTTTAGCTTGATTATTGGGATGGTTTGGTTAAATTGGGGCTTAGCTTGCTAAGGGCCTGTTTTTATCTAGGTGATAATGAAGATGGCAGTGGGGATGTTCATGGGTTTGAACTTGAAAGGATGGGGTTATTTGCTTGCCCTAAAAATTGTTGTGCCATTGAAACTGCCCAGAATTCTTCAAAAGACCAAACTGGTGTCTTCAGCAAGATGCACAGTATCCCCTTCCATTCTCTACTACCCAATGGTCTCTTGTTGGCCATGGGATTTACCTATCCTCCCTGGAATTGATTGTCTTGGATTGACTGAGCACAACAAAATACAGAAAGGCTACAGGATTACACTCACTTTCTAATATCTATAATGTGTTTTTTCCGAACCACTCTACAATATTAGGACCTACGTGAAACTCTGACACCTATTCCGCATGATGGCTTGCATTGATTTAGAGGCCAAAGCAGGAACCCTCTGGATGATAGATCTCATTTTCCTCTTGCTCAAATTCTGTCCTTTTTGTTGAAATAATTTTTCAAGCTTCTGTTCTTTTTGTTTGTTTATGTGTGAGGACTTTTTGTTTTGATCTTGTTAATTGGTTGGGTTAGAGGCATGAGTTAGATTAGGTTTTTAGCTTGATTATTGGGATGGTTTGGTTAAATTGGGGCTAGTAGCTTGCTAAGGGTCTGTTTTTATCTAGGTAATAATGAAGATGGCAGTGAGGATGTTCATGGGTCTGGACTTCAAAGGATGAGGTTATTTGCTTGCCCAAAAAATTGTTGTGCCAATGAAACTGCTCAGAATTCTTCAAAAGACCAAACTTCTCTACAAAAACTTCTGTATGCAGTTAGAACACCATAATTGACAGAAAACTAACTTTTTACATTCTCCTCTTCAACATTCAAATCATTTGCAGCTTGAGATGATGCCAACTGTTTTAGTAGTTCAATTATTTCATTGTCTGAATCCTACAAACTATTGAAATTACCAGGTATATTGAGAGGGGGTGCGGTGAATTAGTATACTATAGTCTTTGACAATTTTTTATTGAATATCTACTAAATGTTCTTGACAAGCTTGGAGTGTCTTTAGGGATTCTACATAATCTCATAGTTCTATCTTGAGGTCTGTTCAATAGTTTGTCATCAAATATTATCATCTTTCTTCTCATCTTCATATTCCATATCAATAAACTAATCACCAAAAACTGATCAGCAAGCTATCTGACATCAATGGCACCCTTTTTGACGTCAATGACAACATCGTTTCCAACACAAACACAAACCATATTACCATTAGTAAGCACAAAGTAGATTTTATGGATGAACATGTATGCTTTGCCCCATGTTTACAGTTTTTTTTTCAATTTATTTTACAGGGGGACATATTCCATGTGCTAGCAGAAATTTAGGAGTTTGTTGATTGTTGTGGATAAATATTTGAAACTGATTAGAATATGGTCATATTTGAGGGCGGATAAACCCAAGCAAGTGGGATACATCCCATTTATTCATTTAGACCATAGTTGCATATATCGGCGATATATCGCCGACATCGCGATATATCGTGACACAATAACCCCGGCGATATATCGCCATCAATTTATCGCGATAAATTCCGATATTTTCAATATATCGCGATATTTTAATATATCGCGATATTTTCCGATATTATCGCGAGTCGACGAAAATATCGCCCTGCTGCCCGAAAATTAGAAAAAAACGCCCA